>QJPP01005477.1:0-59451 GCA_003996215.1 Jaltomata sinuosa
CGGGCCAAGAACCCTGTGCATCAAGTTCATAAAGGCTGCGGGGGCATTAGTTAGTCAACCCAAAAGACATCACAAGGAACTCATAATGGCCATAACGTGTCCTGAATGCTGTCTTAGGGATGTCCTCCGCCCTAATCCTCAACTGATGGTAGCCTTACCTCAAATCAATCTTCGAAAACATGACTGAACCCTGAAGCTGGTCAAACAAATCATCAATCCTCGGCATCGGATACCTATTCTTCACTGTCACCCTATTCAGCTGCCGATAATCAATACACATGCACATCGACCCATCCTTCTTCTTCACGAAGAGAACAGGAGCACCCCAAGGTGACACACTAGGTCTAATAAATCCCTTAGCTAACAGATCCTGGAACTGCTCCTTAAGCTCCCTCAACTCAGCAGGAGCCATACGGTAAGTAGAATAGAAATAGGTCTAGTGCTCAACTCTAGATCAATAGAGAAATCAATATCTCTCTCAGGTGGAAGGCCTGGCAGGTCGGTAGGAAACACATCGAGGAAGTCTCTAACCACAGGAACAGACTCAGGAGAAGTAGGGTCAGCACTAACATCTTGGACATATGCTAGATAAGCTAAACACCCACGAGAAATCAATTTTCTCCCAAGACAAGAGATTGATCCCAGATGGTGCGCAACAGAACCCTGCCACACAACCGGGGATACACTGGGCACGGCTATGGTAATGGTCTTGGCATAACAATCCAAAACCACATGGTGAGGAGATAACCAGTCCATGCCAAGTATCACATCAAAATCTAGCATATCAAGAATCATCAAATCACCCCAAGTCTCTGAATCACCAATAGATAGCATACAAGATCTCACAATCCGATCCACTACTAAAGAATCTCCTACTGGGGTCGAAACAGAAACATGAACAGATAATGGCTCACTAGCCAACCCCAAACAAGGCACAAAGTAGGCAGATACGTATGAACAAGTGGATCCAGGATCAAATAAAGCCATAGCCGACTGATAGCACACAGAAATCGTACCTGTAATCACATCATCTGAGGCCTCTACCTCTGGTCTCCTAGGGACCGCGTAAAAATGACGATGACCTCCACCTGCCCGACCGCTATCCCTATCACCTGCTCTGCCGCGCGAAGCACCACCTCTACCCTGATGACCACCACCTCTAGCCGGGGGATGAACTGCTCGTAAAGGCTCGTCCAACTGAATTGTACCCTGCTGAGGGCAATCTCTAGCAAAATGACCAATCACACCACAAGTAAAACAAGCCCCTGGCGGCCTACTCGGTTGAGACGAACTAGCAGATCCCGTATAACCACCACGGCCTGATGCCCCAGAAACTGTACCCCTCGAAGACTGGCCACCATAGCCCTGATGGCTGCTCTGACCCTGCTCAAACTAGGTACTACCGATAGTCTGAAGGGAAGCCTGAACCGGTCGGTTGGACTAACCCTGGTGCTGCTGTGGCTATTAACTCTGGCTCCACTGGCCAGGACCTCTACCACCATATCTTGAACCACTGTAGACACCCTGATGTCGAGGCCTCTTATCTCTGGACCCCTGATCATGTCGTTGTAAGTCCTCCACAGTGCGGGCATAGTCTACGATAGCCTGAAATGACCGACCACTGGCAATCACTATCTCAGCTGGCTGCCTGATCTCTGGCCTCAAACCCCATACAAATCTGTGAATCCTATCTTCCTCGGTAGGAATGATCATAGCTCCGAACGGTGCTAGCTGATGAAAATGGGTCTCATACTCTGAGACAGTCGTAGACCCCTGCATAAGGTGAGTAAACTGCTCCCTGCGACGCTCACGATCACTCTGAGGTAGGAACTTGGCCATAGAGGCCTCATAAAACTCAGACCAGGTCAAAGGAGGTGACGATAGTGGTCTACAGGCAACATAAGCCCTCCACCATAACTTCGCTAGGCCCTCTAACTGATAGGTAGTATAACCAACCTCGTGAGTCTCCAATAAACCCAAATGATGCAACATCTCCTCACAGGTAGTAATAAAGTCATGTGGATCCTGTCCAGAAGTACCAGCAAACCTCGGAGGTGCTAACCTCAAAAACCTACCCAACGCCTTCTGCTCTGACTCTGTCATAGCTGGGCGAGGAGCAAGAGGCTGTGCAATAGATGGGACCGGAATGACCTCCGCACGGGGAGCCATAGTAGCAGGCTGCGCTCCTGAACTCTGTGCACCCAGGGCTTCCCCCTGAGCGGATGTCTTCGCTACCTCAGAAGGCCTCTCTCCAATCATACCCAAAAGCTGTAATAGTAATCCCCGAATATCTGGAGACTGAGCTGTGGCTGGAGCTGGCACAGAAGTGGGCACTGGAGATGGTACTGGAGCTGGTGCTGGAGCTGGTGGTACCTGGGCTGCCCCCTGATCCACATGCTGCTCGGGCTCTATCTAAACTCTAGCAGCTCTAGCAGGTGCCGCTGCTCGTGGGCGTCCTCGACCCTTAGCTGGAGTGGGAGGCTCGTCTCCGCGTGATGCTGATGATCTCGTACGAACCATCTGCGGAAGGATGAAGTAGAACAAATGAGATTTCCAGAGACATCTAGGTTTCTACGCACGACACAGAAGCAATGAAAGAATCAAATTTCCTAAAATGCCACTGTAGCCTCCCAAAGATTGAGTACGGACGTCTCCGCCCCGATCCGCAGGACTCTACTAGACATTGGCTCCTATACCGATGACACCCGCGAACCAATTTCCGTAGCCCAGGACAGTTAGTAATGGGCTACTATCTAACAAATAAGCGGAAGAAAAGTTTAATAAGCAAAAGTAAGAGAGTAAGATGAGGAGAATAGATAACAGAAGTATATATATACATATGCGGAAACTAAACCAAACCCCAAGACCTGGTATCATAGTATAGAGCCAAAACTACATACATGGAGTGCAAACAATCCAAAACAATATATACAGATGTCTCCGAATGGTAATAGAGTACATGAAGCAAAAGATAAACTAAAGTTAAGCTCCGATCGCCAAGAGCTCACCCTCAGTCTGAAGTAGTCCCCAACAGATTTCCAAGCACGAGTCACAGCGATCTAACGGTGATGGCCCACGCTAGGATCTGAACCCAAAGATGCAGGGGGGTAGGGTGAGCACCAAATGTGAAGCATAAGGTACCCAGTAGGTATCATAGGCCGACTGCGCACATATAAGATAAAAGCATAGTAACAGACAGAACAGAAGCAAGTAGTCACAGGAATCAACGAAAGGTTACACAGGAACTAGCCCAGAGGGAAGTCAAAAGAACCACATGTGAGGCCAGCAAGCAAAATATATACACCATAGGCACAGGTGAAAGTAAGAAACAACGCACCTAGGGTCGTTGCAATAACAGTGTATACATAATAAGTTTATAAAATGGATGGTATACCGGTAACCTCAAGTGTAAGAAGAAGAGAGAAAGAGTAATGATAGGCATGCTTAGAAACATGAATCAATCCTAACTAATCATATCAATCTCAAATCCAGCAACTAACAGTCTAGCAGTAACCAATTTCATAATTAACCGTAACAGGGAACAATTCTACAAGTAAATAGCAAGAGTCTACCTACAGGGGAACACAAACAAGTGAAAACAAACCCTCCGGCATCCCATACTACCGGAGCGTACAATCAACAACAACAAACAAGGGTGGATCCTCAATCAATGAATGATATGATGCATGAAGATCTCAAGTGAAATGGTATCTCTGTATGTACCTCCTCCGGTGCCGATCCGGCCCAGCAGGTAGGTTTCATGGAAGGACACTGCCCGTATACCTCTACTCCACCGTATACCCTTCCTCCAACACACGCAGCCCGCAGCCCCAGGCCCGGATGGCAAGGTCCATGGAGGTCCCTGACCCCATACTAAAACTCCGTATCAAAACATGTCGTCCGGGAGAAAGTTCGGGTTCAAGATAGAGACCCAATCTCTAATATGCATGCCCAGACCCTGTTCAGGACTAAAGTAGTAGGAAAATATCTCAAAAACCCCTCCAAGGGTGCCCGGGCATAACCGGGTCTAAACAGTAGAAAGTCATCTCAGGTGCTCGGTCCGACCGAGGCTAAAATTATCTCAAGTAGCAAGAAAACTCAACTAGCACCCCGTCCCTGCTGAGTCTAGCGTTAATCGTAAAACTGGTGATTTAAATCATAATTTTACTTTCTTTTACCGAAGAATATTCACAAGTTGAATCAAACCATTTCAAAATCATTTCCATCAAAAATGGGCCCCCGGGGCCATGCAAGGTTTAGAAAATAGTGCCAGTAGGCCTGAAGCCAAAACCGTAGTAAAACATGGATAAAACCTCTTTATATGCATGAAAATGGTATGAGCAAACACAATAGCTGCCCAGCAGCTCACAATCAATCTATCGACCCTGCACAGGCCCATGGCTACTCAGCAAGCATAACCAGCCTAGAAGGATAATTATATGCCCGAGACTCGCGGACATACCCAAAATCCCACCTTCTATGTTCCAGAGTCAACAAGGTCTCACAGGACCACAAGGGTAAATAAAATATATCAGCAAGTACTACAAGCAACGGAGGAACAAAAGTAGGCGGACATGAATAAAGTGGTCGAGGTCTGTGGTACCAACCTAATAAACCAACCCAAGGATGCCCATTAGTACAATTTTATCCTATATATGCAGAGTCTAGGGAAAATAAACCATAACCTACCTGTCATCCGATGACTAGCTGCTAGGGCGAAAAATGTCCAAGCTCGAACCGTGCCAAAAGCTCCGAAACAAAATTAAACCCGAGTTTAGACTTGAATAACTTGACGTAGATAACCGAACATATCTTCATATTATTTCTCCCCAAATGTAACCTTCTCCGTGATAAACATATAGCTAGCGTATAGAATATATATTGATGTTGAAGTGGAAAAGGCTTAAAACCACATGCTGAAGCTATAGTTGCACATATATATATGCTACCTACTGCAATGGTTTCCAAATATAGGTAGCTCACAATTAAACATGATTAATATAAAATGAAAAGGATTCCACCATATACTGCATGCATGGTGTACACTCCCTCCACTTCCACGTGGAAGTGGATGTGTCAAACACCCAAAACAAAAAACCTTATCTCATTACTTATATATTCGGGTATTGCATAGGTTCGTGATATAATAAATATAACTTTTGAATATACCATAATCATTAGAAAATTATTTCGAATAAAACCTACTATATTATAATAATAATTTTTAACATAACTAAATTTACTATCTCCGTTAAAATAATACAATGTATAAAAACCTTATAAAATAAATACATACACAATTATGTCATAACAAAAGTATTTTTCATACACATTAAAATACTTTAAAAAGGTAATAAAGAAAATATAACTTTAAAATAAAATATTTTCAAATATATGCGCGATGCTAATAAAAATCTTAAATTTAGGTTCGCAATTCACCATCGCACGATTTTGATACTCAAGAACTCTCTTGGAACCCTCCCTTATGTTTTCTCACTATTCCAGAACTGAAAGGGCGTTTTAAAACGTGAAGTTGAGGCTTTAAATCTATCTTGACCCGACCCGGTTCACGACCCGGTTCACGACCCGGTTCACGACCCGGTTCACGACCCGGTTCGCGAACCGGTTTCTGCCAGACAATCCGCGGTAAAACAGTCATAACTTTTTACTCCGAGATCAGTTGGATGTGAGGTTTTGTGCATTGAAAACTAGACTCGTAGACCTTCGATTTGGTAATTTGGGGGACTTCTAAATCTTTATATATTGAGAGAAAATCTCTGACACATTTTACCCAAAGTTCAGAAAATTATAAAAGAAACTTACGATAACTTTTGCCGACTTGCTTGACTTCAAAACTTATCATACGACCAAACAAATTGCCCCGGAACCGAACTACCGGTCCCGAAAAGCCTTAAATTACTTGGAACCACTAAAAACAAGCTCTAACGGTACAAGGAAAACGTATACGTGCAAATAACTGGAAGGGTCATTACACTATGATAGGTTCCCTGATGATGCTAGTCAAGAGAGGCATCGGGACTACCAGAGGCTAGGTTTATTTTTTGAGAAGGCCTTCAAAATGGACGAGGCTGATGAGAAGGCACCAACTTTCTATCGCACGCTTCATGAGTTCGGTTAGGGCCAGTTGGTGGTGGCTCTCCCTTCTAGGCAATCTGATTGGGTGAGAAAGTTCTACGCCATACTCCCTACCATTCATTGGGATTACCACAACCCCACTATCTGCATGCGAGGCGTGGATGTCCCTGTGGACTCTCGGACTATTAATGAGGTGCTAGGATTGCCTTACATTTCTAATGCGGCATATGAGGCCAAGGCTCGATTGTGGGATATGACTTGGCTTAGGGATACATTGGTGGAGGAGGAGTTCAGAGGTAAATTCTACTAACCTAGTGCTGAGGGCATCCCTAGTGCTTACTTTTTGACCGATGCTAGGAGGTGTCTGAATTTGGTGTCCCAAAGGATCCGCCCGTCGAGCAACACTACCGACGTGATTTATGCTCGGGCCTTGGTGATTGCTTGTGCTATGAAGGGGATCATTCTGAATGTGGGGGAGCATATCATATATGAGTGGAGGGACATCTACTAGGGTCCTAGGAAAGGCCCCTTTCTCCCGAGTCTGGTGTTCGAATTGTGTAGGCGTGTTGCAATGCCCAAGGATCATACTGATAGGGACATAGAGATGGATGTTCCCTTCAACCCTCTCTGAGTGTAAGTGGTCACCTCCAAAGAAAAGAAGAAGAGGAAGGTGGATGAAGTGGGGAGCATCCAGGCTACCGAGGATGCGGATGATGATGATGACACTCCTACCCCTCTTTTCCAGTCCCAGCCCCCGTTCACTAGTAGCCAACTTGAGGAAAACCTGGCCACGGTTAGGCGATTAATGGAGGGTACTACTGCTGGGGGTATATCGCCGTACCCTTCTGCTCGGGACTTTGCAACACTCCATAGGGAGTTAGATGGAGAGAAGAAGAAGAGGCGCCCCTGAGATCGCATGCTTGCCGGGATGTGGAAGACCATTAAGGTCATGTTCACCTGCTCTGCCCCTGATTAGGAACTTCCCCAGCTAGAGCCGGAGGACCTGCAGGAGTTCCATTACTTGAGCGATGATAAGGCCTAGGACTCCCCTCCCCTTTATTATATTAGACTACTCTTTTCCTGGAATTTACCCCCTTTTTAGTCATGTACTAGATGATGGTTCCATTTCCGTTCCCCCTTCATTTTTAAGCACGTAGATGCTAGACTTGACAATTATTTACCTTATATGCATGCTATATTAGTTCTACTGGTGTTTTCCTGGTTTTATATAGGAGCTCGTACCTTATATATCGCCTTTAACTACCCCGAAAATGAAAGGAAAAATAGAGGGAAATAGGGCAAGGGTTCTGCCTCTCGCCCTTCCGCTATAGTGGGTGTCACACCGCTACAACGGTACTGCCATAGGAGGGAAATTTCTGCTATAGTGGTCCCGACGGTATTGGCCCAGAAAATAGAAATTTTCAGCAAAGTTTACTCATTCCCCATTCCCGATTATGAATGTTAACCCTATAAATCCCACCATGGTCTTAAACATAATCCCAAGACCATCCGCAATAGTGCATAATTCGAAACTTAGCATCACTTTATCATCAAATCAATTATGAATTACAAGGGAAACTGTTCACAATAACACATTCCTGCTATCATACAAGAACGACTTTCCCACCCCCTTTCCCATGGTTCCCAACCAACCCGACTGT
This sequence comes from Jaltomata sinuosa, assembly GCA_003996215.1. NCBI lineage: Eukaryota > Viridiplantae > Streptophyta > Magnoliopsida > Solanales > Solanaceae > Jaltomata > Jaltomata sinuosa. The sequence goes on from QJPP01005477.1 coordinate 7,758, forward strand.
CCTAAAACTGGAGTTTCCCCACAGTCACAAGTCTTATTACCTTACCATCTTAACCAATGATAAGTATCATTCTGAAATGTAATCAAAATTTCCATTAGAGACACATAACAATTATCATTAACCCAAGCACACAACAATCAGGTTATAACTACTCCCAGACCAAAATGTTTACGATAGTCAATCAATTATGCACCAACAATTGCAGTCATACAAGCAATTCAACACACCTAATTTCAAGCTTCAAGTTTCAACAAATTTCAAGTCATATATACTTCTATCTATTCGCCCCATGGATGACTGTTAGTCGATCATCCATGCCTTACCACAGCCTCTCGGTGAAATACCAATTGGAACCTTCCCGGTACCAACTTCTCTTGCTTTTCTCATTGCAGCCGGAGTCAAATGACATCCCCTACCTTGTTGATATACCAATTGGACTCAACCCATACAAGCAAGTAACAAACCGCACAAAAGGAATGAAAGAAGAGAGGTGATTCCTAGAGTGCTTCATAGCTTTCCAAGAATTAGATGTGGATGTCAACACACCAATTTGCAGGACTCTATTCGATATTTTTCTCTTGTACGGGGAGACCGGTAACCTAGGATGTGATACTATCTGTCATGACCAAACTACAGGGTCATGCGGGAACCTACTCTAAGGACCTAGATAGGAGAACCCTTACCACCCGATCTAACAGGTATATGCGGAAATTGAAAGTAAAATATAAGGAATTAGTCTTTTTAAAACTTGAATTATCTCTTAAATATTGAAATATAGTAAAACTCTTTACAATTTCAAAAAAACTCACCTTAGGATCTAGTCTAAGTAGGTACAAGAGCTACGACAGGAGAAATATAAGTAAATAGAAGGAGACAGAGCTTCCACTATGGAATCGAAGAGTAGAAGATACTGGCGATAGCTATCGTCATGTACCTATGAAACATCACTGACCCTGCAACCAAATTATACCCAAAAGGTATAGCAAGAGTTCTATAAGTACAAATACATGTATTGTTAGGCATTATCAGTCGACCCAAATCCACTCCATACCATCATATAAGAAATCAAGAGAAAATATGCAATTAATTACAATACTCCAGTCCTTCAACACCCGCCTTTACCAATTCTAACATCAACCCGACCATAAACTTATACATCATGTCCCAAGCCTCCCTATCCCTCTCCGCTTCCAACTTCACCACTCGGAGACTCTACACGATGACACCTATGACTTTCTAAGTCACCTTAACCCTTAGACTTCCCAAGTCACCTTAATACTAGTATGACCACTATGACCATACCCGGAATATAATTCCATTACTCAAGTCAACCTCTATGACTCAAAAACCAGAAGTAAACCCCACTACCCTAAACTAGACCATATTCCTTAACATTGGTAATGCAACCATTCTTGTTAACCTTATTTCTTTTATATCGAAACATTCCCAAACCCCCCTATAATTAGCCATTTATCTACCCATAGCATTTCTGGTTCCCAAACCTTCCCAATAATCTGATTCCTAGAGTCTAGCATCACATGCCAATTAATAATTATAAACAATCCCGAGATGAGACACATCACCCCAACCCTATCATTTTCTATTCCAAACCAGTCAAAACACAACACTACTCCAGACTCCATGCCCGAAGGCCTAAACATGAATTCTCCTTTTATCCTATACAATAATACGAAATGGAGATAGGTCTAGGTCTACTCAATGAAAAGACCTAGCCTACTTGGACGAGAAACAACTGCCCAACACATATTCTATCTCCATGAAGGCATTTCCTGATGGATGACAAGCTCGAAATCCATGGTTTCATATCCTTTTAGTTGAAATCTATCCTCCTCATGGCTCCCAAGCTTTAGAGAAGCCTAGGAGGGTTTTTGGAGTAACCGTCGTATGTTTTCCAACATAGGAGGAGAAGGTTTTTTATAAAAATCGCATAATTTGTGTTTTTGTTTTCTGCCATACCACTATAGTGGCTGGCTGACCGCTACAGTGGTGGCGCTATAGCAGAAGAATTTCTGCTATAGCAAAGTGACGTCAGCCCAAAGGAATTTCAAAATCCAAAATTTCTATCACGTCAACCCCACTTAAATCAAAATGTCTTTTAATCATTCCTAAAATCCGTAATATAGTGGTTTCTAAAATTATGATGGATCAGGTTGTTACAATAGATACCAATTTACCCATTATTTATCCCCGAATGATCTCGTAAGAGAAAGGAAGAAGAACCAGTCTAGGGCTCTCGCAGTCCCATTTGACCGTGTAAATATGATCCCACGTAAAATATTGAAATTTCCCCTATTTAGTCATACTCTACCCAAGATAAAAATATTGTGATCCCGCACTAATGAGGAAATTTCCTCCATCGAGTTATCCAAAAAGAATTTTAAAAGTAACCTCCCCTGAGTACCCAAGAAATCTAGGGTCTCATAGAATTTTTAAAAACTCAGAAGGAACCTTTTCATTCCCAAAATTTAACTGCCATCCGCTATAGCGGATATTATACCGCCATAATGGTAATGCTATAGCAAGGTGCCATCCGCTATAGCGGATATTATACCGCCATAGTGGTACTTCTATATCAAGGTGCCGACCTCTATAGCGGTTGGAAACAATTGATATAGGGGAGAAACGATCTTTCATTCCCATTCTCCTCTATTTTCCATCTTGAAACTCCCTTTCTCCCGATCACCCCCCTCCCAATGTCGAAAAATCTAGGTAACAATTATACTCGCTTACTCTTCTACTTTATTGCATGATTATAAATAGGATTGTGGTAGAAAATAGTTATTTGGGGTAGATATTATATTTGGTTTTTGAATTCGAAAATAGGTTGGCTTTTTGTCGGATTTCTAAAGCATTGGTGCAGTAGTGTTTTCTAAGATAGAGTTGAGATCACGTTACTGCCAGTTGAGGATCAGGGTGGCGGGTATTCCAAAGACTACCTTTAGGACTCGTTATTTCCTTTATGAGTGCCTCATTATATCTTTTGATTTAACCCACGCCCCATCAATATTAGTGAAGCCTACACAAGGAGTAGAGAGGAACATAATTATCATTTAGAATTGGGCTTCAGACCTTGTGGTTAGCAGGTTACTGCAGAGGGTTTGCAAAAAGTCTCCTTTGATTGTGGCACCATTAGGCTAGGTTGATTTATGGTATTCCCTTATAGTGGTTCGACGAGTGTGGGACAAGTTACCAAAAGATCAAGGCCTGGTGAATTTCAGTGTCGATGTAGACTTTTCCAATTGAGTGCCAGAAGTTGTTATGTATTGAGGTGCTTTAAGAGTTGGTTGTTTGTGTATCAGTATATCAGGACAAATACTTTGGGCTAGATGGCTATGATTATAGAGTGTGTGGTATTTCAATTAGTGAAGTGGCTACCTTTGGCTTCAGGCACCCAGACCTTAGCCGATAAGTCTGTTTTACTTGATCCTTTAAATTTGGTAGATTCTTGCTTGAATGAGGGATATGAACTTATGGTAGGGTGTCCACGTACCTTGCAGGGATTTTTTTATTATTGGGTTATCGTGGATATATTGATCAAGTCTACTCACCTACTATTGGGTCAGACCTCGTACAGTTCAGAGAGAGGTTGGCTCAAAATCTATATTCGGGAGATTGTTCATCTAACTAGGGTGTTAGTCCATATCCATTCTGACCATGGTGTTTTATTTTCAATTGAGTTTCTGATGGTCATTTTAGATAATATTGGGTATCCGAGTGAGCTTAACATAGTTTTCCATTCACAGATTGATGGTTAGTAGAAGCAGACTATTCCAGTTCTCGAGGATATGTTGTAGGTATATGTTATGGATTTCAAAGGTTGGTGAGACCAGTGCTTGGATTTGGTAGATTTTGAGTATTCATATAACTTCATTTAAGGTGAAATATGGTAGGAGGTATAGGTTTTTGGTGGGTTGGTTGATGTTTTTGAGGATAGCATGGGTGTGTGACTTGTTGCAAGGCTTCATTGTTCTAGTGTGGATGATTCAGGAAAGGTTTTGTACGGTTTAGGATAGGCAGAAGGGTTATACGGATCAAGAGTTTGTGAGTTAGAGCGTTGGGGATGTGGCTTTTTGTGTTAGCCTGGTTACTAGGTCTATGGGATGTTCACCCTGGTTTTCTCAGTATCTGTGTTATTTCGTACATTTTGGATGAATTTCTCATGATTTGGTGGGAGTCAGTTCCTCAAGATTAGACTTTGGCTTTCAGGAAGGTCTTGTTACTATTCTAGGCAGGCATGTTAAAAGTTTGAGGGATAGGAAGTTTTATAGTGATAGAGTTTTATGAGACATCACTCAATCGAGAAGGCTCCTTGGAAATCCAAGATGACATGGGGACTTGATATCCTTGTGTTTTCGAGCCTTTGGGTGCTTTCTGTTTCTTAAATTTTGAGGACAAAAGTTCTTTTAGTAGTGGATGTTGTAATGACCCTCCAGGTCATTTTCACTGTGTTTGTGCATTTTCAGTATTTCAAGCTTTCCCACAGTGGCTACAGGTCATTTATGACTTGCTAGTACATGCAGTTCGATTCCCAAGAAATTCATTTGTGTTTTAGAAGAGTTTCTCGGTTTTAGAACTCTTAAAGTTGAAAGAGTTGACATTGGTAAACATTTGAAGTAAACAGGCTCGTATGAGAATTATGTCAGTGTTGTTAGCTCCGAGTGTGGATTTTGGGCTAGTGGGACCTTTGGTTCAGGTCTTGAGGCTTTCAAACTCATTTTGGGATGTTGGTTCGTTTTTAGTTAAAATGGATATTATGGGTGCGGGACCTACTTTTAATAAAAATGATCTCTGTTGGGAATTTTATCAATTGTGTTGAGTCCGGAAAGCCATTCTTTGCATGGTAGTATATTTCACTTTTGTGCATGGTTATGACGTTCGAAAGAACTCTCTCAAAGGAGTTGGTAACAATCGCCAAGCAAAATAATAAGTAACCCAATGGAATGTCGGGGTCGAATCCACTGAGAATGGTATGATTACTTGCCACTAAAGGTCGAATATCAATTCACTAGAGTAAGCAATTGTCCGAACAAGCAAAAGTAATGTTGAGGAAAATGGTTTAGGAAATCACAGTTCAAAATATAGCAAAAAGAGAACGTAAACACAATTGGTTTAATAAAGAGTTAAGACTAGGGTTGTGCTTCCAATGCGGTTTTACAATGGGATAAGCGTTGATTATTCAAGCAAACATTCAATTAATAGCATGGGTATCTTGGTTTAAGCTATACTTTGTAGTTTTTGAAGCTAGTAAATATATTTACTATGGTCTTCAGTAAATCCCCATAGTTTGACATCAAACCAACCAATTAATGCTTAGGTGAATCAAACTATCTCTAGATTTAACTCTTAGATCAAAATTTCCTATAATCAAGCTATTTCTAGCCTCAATTTGTGCGGAAATCCTGAATCCCCACTATTGAATTCTTACCTAATTTATGAATTTCTTCTTCAAGCAAGCACACAATTAGTAAGCTAAATCAATATTTTTCAACCATCAATTTTATAATAAAACATGAAGAATTCAATAGACCCATACTTAATAATCAACACACATTCCCAAATTCAATCACCGATCATACACACACACCTAGAATTGAGCTTAGCTACTCATATTAAAGGAATAAGAGAAGATACCAAATGGATTTTCCAAAATTCCATTAATTATGCAAGCTAAATTCAAATTTCAAGATCCAAATTGTCTACAATGGTGTTTTTCAATAGAGTAGAAGAAACAAAAATTGCACTATATCAAGTATCTTCCTCGGGAAAGTAAAAACTGTTGAATATCTTTGGTACAGATCCCAAAAAGGGTTTTAGAACCTTTCCAAATACGTCATACACATTTGGACAAAATTTCCCTTTGGGGCATGTGCGATATAAGGGGTAAAGGCACCTACGTCCGCTATTTAGGACTTGCGGCTTGCAGGTGCCCGATCTCTCGAGCAATAATATCCAAGTACTTGCGATGTTAGGTGCAAAGGAAGGGGCAATCTCCCTTGATGTTGTACAGCTTGCATGTGGATGACTGCTCAGGCAGTGTCTGAACTCTTATGTGTGTTGGCTCCTGCAAAACGCAGGTGCTCTCTTGCTGCTTGCATGTCTCTTCACCAATCTTAGCAGAGCCTTGCCCTTTCGATCATCTTTGTACTTTATCTTCCATTTTAAGTTCTTATGCGTTCAAATCCTTTTCTTCTTTCCATTGACTAAGTGTACCTGTATCTATGATAATAAATGCAATATATACCTCTAAATTGCATCAAAACATGACAATAATTCATGGATAAAGGCTTAATAAGTTGGTAGATTATGAACTTATTAAACCCCCAAACTTGAACTATTGCTTGTTCTTAAGAAAGATACTCACAAGGTAAGGATTGAATCAGATTCTCAAAACATAAGGGCAGTACACAAGATTATACTGACTCAAAAACTCAAGAAAATAGTAACTAAAAGATTCAAAACAAAAATACTCCGTTTGGTATCACTATAATCTCAATGCAAGTACATATTTCAAAACTTTTACCAAAATACTTCACTTTTCATTCAAAATCAGGGGATTTGTCATTCAAAACAAGATCATTAAGTTTCTCAAGTCATTGGCATTAACCTTCAAGGTTTGCCTCAAGATTTTCCACACAACTAGTCTCATTCATTCCTCCCGATTGAATTCAAGACTTTAATGTTCACTTCAAGTGTGTAATGCCACTCACCACAAGAGAGAATCCCACTCACAATCATGCAATTCACAATAGAGTAATTATAAGAGATCATGAAGACTCTTACTCTCTCAAAGATGTTCGAGTACACACACATTAAACCATAGGCTTGCCCATTATGTAATTCACCATTACTGTAGAGTCGCCAAGCTCAGAATCACTAAGGACTTGCATGCAAAGATGTAGGCTAGGGTTAAGGTGAGGATTCAATTTTGGCTCAAGTGACTAAACCTCTCTAACGCTATTATAATTAATCTAATACATTCGCTCCTATCTTTTGATTCACATCACCTTATTGCTCCCTCTCACAATCCCAATTTGTCTCCTTTACAATTGTTATTCCAAGCAACTTTACTTTTTCTCATGAGGTAACACCACCCAATCTTTTGTTTTCTTTCATTCTTTCTTTCATTAGATCAATTAATTCTTAAGATAGCATTGGATGCTACTTCACACCTTGAGCAAAATTTCTCTTTCTATTATCACAATATATACACCCCAAACTTAGGTTTTTGCCTACATCACAATGTTTTTTAATCACTCATATTCCCTCCCAAATATAGGCTTTTATCCTACATTTTCATTTCTAGCCATTAGTGTGAAACATGTGCCAATATCGAGGATTCAAGAAGGGTAAGGTGTGTAACATGGGTGACAAGAAACGATTAAGGATCAAAAGGGGTTAACTAGGATCAATGTTGAGAGAAGGAACTTTTGGGTAAAGTGACTAGTCCAAAGAGGGCCTAAGGTCATCTTCAAAGCTAGGCTACATCTAGAATTTCATCTTGAATCACATTCGGGGAAAGTTCTAGATATCCTGCATCCATAAGAACTAAGTAAGCCTTACCACACAAGACACCACAACACAAGAAGCTTGCAATTAGTTTCAAAATCAATTGGGACAAATAACTTTTGACAAGCTATTCGGAGTTCCACACACTCGTTTGTGAATCAATCAAGTGAAACAAAGAGTGTGCAAGTCATGACAAGAGAATACTTTAGAAAAAATCATTTCCCCTTCTTTGCTTCAATTTTAAAATCTTTGCCAAGAAATTTTTTGGTGGGCCTATTTAGAGACAAGCAACAGACGGACTCAGTTAAACACTAAGACTTGGCATTTTTCCTTAAGAAAGTTGCCTCTCAATCTATCATAGGGAAATTCCAACCTGGTTCAATACAAAAATAAATAAAAGAAAATATTTGCTCCTTGGAAAAGAACTGTAGTATGAAGAAAACCCTCGGAGTTTATTCCATTAACTACTATTAACAAGGTGAAAAATGAGTTATGCGCTCGTGGATCAATGAAGAACGAGGCCTGGCGTAGGAACTAAGCGTGTTTGCAAAGCATGGGTAGTGAAACAATTGAGCATGTAGGACTAACCCGGTGACATGGAAACTCACATTCAAAACACAATGAAAAAGATTAAGCCCGACAAGGGCAAAATTTAAGCATAAGAAGGTGAAGGCCCGATGAGGACAATATCAAACAATAATCCAAAACATGCCCAACAAGGGCAATAAAGTAATATCTTCAGTCCGACAAGGGAAACCACCATAAATAATCAAAATACTAATAATAAATGCACCCTTCACCACTTAAAATATAGCATTGCCCTTAATGCTTAAGCATGAATTAAGTAGAAAGGGGATGCAAAGTCTCCCTTTGTAGGATACTCATCATCCTCTTGCTCAGTGTCCGCTCCTCCCAGGCTGCAATATGCTGAGACTCATATAGCGCCTGCTGGATGTCCCAGATCCTGTTCATCATCATGCTCCTTATCATCACTTCCCAAAGTAGCAAACAGATCATCCACGGGGCCAGGAGTGGGATAGGGTGCAGCCATGGTATCATCAAGAGAACTCAAGTACGCATCCACCATTGGTGTCTTCCCTTTAGCCATGGCATCATCAAGAGTGGGCTAGTCTTATTATGTAGTTTGGAGATTGTTGTGTGAACATTTTAACCATTTAGTAACCTGTATATTCTAGTAGCTCATGTACTACTAATGCTAGGTCATAGGGGAGTCTTTTGTGTATTATGTTCTCTTCCTGCGCTATATACATATGCTTTATCTTTCTCTTGTTCCTGTTATTTAAATGTTGATTTTATGCTTTTATCTCATTCTCTTATTATCCCATTACTTATTGTTATGGGTTAGGGGTTTGTCTTACCTACTGGTGGGTTATGGTAGGTGCCATCATGACCTTAATATTTGGTTAGGGTTTATGCATACCATATAGGTATTTGATATTATTGGGTCATCGTGGATGGATTGATCAAGTCTTCTCACCTTCTACCAGGTCAGACCTTGTACAGTTCAGAGAGGTTGGCTTAGAATCTACATTCGGGAGATTGTTCATCTATATGGGGTATTTGTCCATATCATTTCTGACCATGTGTTTCATTTGCAATTTAGTTTTTGATGGTCATTTAAGATAGGATTGGGTATCCGAGTAGCTTAGAATGGTTTTTCATTCGCAGGTTGATAGTCAATCAGAGAAAACTATTCCAGGTCTTGAGGTTATTCTATGGGCATGTGTTATTGATTTAAAAGGTTGGTGGGACCAGTGTTGGGCTTTGCAAGAGTTTGAGTATTCAGATCACTTTGTTTGAGGTGAAATTTGGTAGGAGGTATAGCTTTCTAGTGGGTTGGGTTGATGTTTATGAGGATATCTTGGGTGGCTGACTTTTTGCGTGGCATCATGGTTAGAATACCAAATGATTAAGGAAAGGCTTTGTACATTTTAGGATAGGCGGAAGGGTTATGCAGATCAAGAGTTTGTGAGTTAGAGGGGTGTAGGAGGTGGATTTTCTAGTTAGCCTTATTACAAGCTCAGTGGGATGTTAACTCTAGTTTTCATTGTGTTTGTGTTGTGTCGGTATGTTCCAAATGAGTTTATCGTGCTTTCGAGGTAATTGGTTCAGCTAGATGAGACTTTGGCTAACGAAGAAGGTCTTGTTACTATTCTAGGCAAGCAGGTTAAAAGTTTAACGGGTATGAAGTTTTCTGGTGATAGTGTTCTGTGAGGTATCACCTAGCCGAGGAGGCTCCTTGGGAAGTTGAGCTCAACATGGTGACCTGATAACCTTGTGTTTTTTAGCCTTCGGGTGCTTTCAGTTTCTTAACTTTCGAGGATGAAAGTTCTTTTATTAGTGGATGTTGTAATGACTCTCCAGGTTATTTTTTTGTATTCATGCGTTTTTAGAATTTTGAGCTTTTCCATAGTGGCTGCAGGTCATTTATGACTTGTTGGGATTAACGTTTTGGTTCGCGGGTAGTTCATTTGTGTTTTCAAAGTTTTTACTTTTCGAACTCTTAAAGTTTAAAGAGTTGACTTTGGTCAACATTCAGAGTAAAAGGGCTCAAATGAGAATTTTGTCAGCACCATTACTTCTGGAGTGTGGACTTTGGGCTAATGGGACTTTAGTTCGGGTCCCAAGGATTCTGGACTCATTTTGGTCTGTTTGTTTATTTTTCGTTAAAATGGATATTATCATTGTGGGATCCATTTTTCATCAAAATGATCTCTATTTAGAATTTCATCAGTTTTATTGAGTTTGGAATACCATTTTTTGTATGGTAGCATAATTCATTTGCATGTGCGGGGTTCTGGATGAATCTCGAGGGTCCTTTTAGGGATTTTGGGTTTCTATTCAAGCTACTGATGCAGTTGGTACTGGTGCATCCGCTCCTACAATGAGTTAGTCGCACCAGTAATTGCTAGTGATATCAGCAGCTTCGTCTCCTATGAGAAATGGTCTCCGTTTTAAGCTCACTCCTGCGGAGCTGTTGGACACTATTAACCTCCATTCTTGCAGGCTTCTCCTTGCTCCGTCAGTATCGCTCTTGCGATGAAAGTTCCACAAGAGCGACGATCACTGAATGTTAAAAGGGGTCTCCTTACTCTTTATTTCTAAAATCCTAAAAACTTTTCCCTGTTGAAACTAAGCTCGGTTAGAGGGTTTCTTCATTGATTCTTGGCATTTTCTAGAGATTTTAAGGTAATTATCTTTCCCTGCTCATTTTATAGTGCATATAACCTTAAATTTTGTATTCCATTCTTTATTTGGGTCTTGAAATTGTTTGATTTATCCATTATTAAAGTGAACAATTTGGACCATTAGGGGTCCAAATCCGCTCCCATTTCCACCCAAAATTGAGGAATGCAACCCTTACCTCATAGGGAATGCAATTCTAGAGTTTGTTTTTATGATTTTTGTAACACCCCAGAAATGAAACCAGCTATCTAAGTTGAAATATCAGAAAATTCCATGTTTCAGGAATGACAGGTCCAAACCACGAACCATGGTTTGAACCACGGGTCATGGAATGGAACCGTGATTCATGTCAGTTTGGTTCAGCCTCTTGTCTGGAACCACGAATGGGTTCTACGAGCCATGGTTCAAACCACGGGTCTGTCATGTTAACTCGTGGAAACAGATCAGAGGGATGGAAAGTTCCCTAGGTTCTACGACCCGTCATTTGAACAATGACCCGTCGTCCTGAGTCGTGGATTGACCGGAGGTCAACTGACTCCCCAGAAACGACGAGTCTAGTTGACGACCCGTCATTCAAATGAAAAATCCATCCTGTCGAGTCGTAGACCACCTTCTGCAGACTGTCTAGTCGACCAGGTTCCATGAGTTGGAACCACGAGCTGTGGTTCAAACGACGACCCGTGGAACCAACCTGTAGAACCTGAAGCCGACCCATTTTCCAGATTTTTCTAAAGTTAATCCCAGGGGTATGTTAGTCATTACCCACCCTTTTAACTCCTAAGTAAGGTCTTTTTGACTATTTCAAGAATGGTGTTCACCCTTATTATCCTAAGTCTCTTCAAAATCCTTCATTCACCTCCCAAAAAAAAAAGTCTTCCAAGCTCAAGGTCTCAAGCTTCAAGTTGAAGTCTCCTAAGGCTTTCCAATTAAAGTGAGATAGCTCCAATCAAGGTATGTGGGTATTCAACAATGGGTTCCTTTCACCCTTGTGCCCAAAACCCCCAATTCTTACTTTGAATTATGAACTTGTGAAATTAGGGTTTTGATTAAAATTGGGGAAAACTTATGGAATCAGTCTCTATGCATCAATTCATGGCTTCTTATGGTTTGTCCATGATTTTATTAAGATTCCTAAATTGGTTTCAAAAGCCGATGTATTAAAGTTGAATTCTAGCATGATTCCATTGAATTGCATGATTTTAAGTGAAAGTTTACATGTTTAGATAACATGTACTTATGTATTTTACGAAATTGCATGCCCACCTATTCATGTATGAATTTAGAAAGGAAAGACTTGATTTGAGTTATAGCTATGCACATTCTTTAGATGTATAATTTTGAATTGCATGGCATCGGATATGTCCTATTTCTTTTCAAACAGTTTTGACATCAGATATGTGACCAGTTATAAACAGTTTTGACATCAGACATTTCACAAGTTATGAACATTTTTGACATCAGATATGTCACCAGTTATGAATAGTTTTGACATCAGATATGTCACAAATTATGATCAGTTTTGGCATGAGATTTTCCCCAGTATTATATGAGTTATATGTATATTTTTTGGGAATAGTATTTAGCACCGAGTTGGACTAGGTGAGAGTACCCTTAGTCCCAGAACTACGTGGCTCCGTAGGTTTACAACTCCCCTCTATTGGGCATCAATTTTTAGTGATCACTCCATAGTCCTGCCTTTATACCCTGGCAAGGTATATTGGGTCCTCTTGATGGGGCGTTTACATCGAATTCAATGTTACACACATGGTCTATGTCGGTTAGAGAACCTCTAACAGAAACAATTTATGCTTTAAAAATGTACTTGACTCTTATTCAGATTTCGGACTCTTGTTTAGGATCATGTTTTCATCTTATGGTGTTTCATAGAGTCATTTGCATCCAGTTTTACTTTTAAAGTATGATTTCGATTTCTAAAGCATACTCAGCATGTTTTAAACTGTTTATCATGTTCATGCATCGCTCACATACTCGGTACATCCTATAGTACTGATGCATATCTTATGATGCATCCATTTGTAACACCCCAGAAATAGACCCAGCTTTTAAACTCAGGACTTGCAGGAATTTTTGAACTTCCATGAATCACTGGTGAATTACATGAGCCGTAGGTGGTTCCACGAGTCATGGAAGTGACTCATGATTCTAGTTTTGCAGATTATCCTCAGTTATGAGAACCACAAGTCAGTTTCATGACTCGTAAAGGTTTCCACAGGTCGTGGAACCAAACTGTGGAACTCAGACCGAGAGTGGTCAAGTACCTTGATTTCCATGAGTCATCCTATTGAGTCGTAGAAAACCTTCAGCAACCTAAAATCTTGGGCAGTTTCCCCGAGTTGTAGACTCCACCCATGGAACCTGAAGCCGACTCTTTTTAACAGTTTTTCTAAATTAAGTCCTGGTGGTATTTTAGTCATTACCTACCCTTTTTAACTTCTAACTGAGGTCATTTTGCCTATTTAAAGAATGGTTTTCACCCTTACCATACTAAGTCTCTTCTAAATCCTTCATTCACCTCCCTAAAAGGAAAAGAATTCCCCCAAGCTCAAGGTCTCAAGCTTCAAGTTCAAGTCTCCTAAGTCTTTCCAATTCAAGTGAGTTAGCTCCAATCAAGGTATGTGGGTATTCAACAATGGGTTCCTTTCACCCTTGTGCCCAAATCCCCCAATTCTTACTTTGAATTATGAACTTGTGAAATTAGTGTTTTGATTAAAATTTGGGAAAACTTATGGAATCAGTTTCTATGCATCAATTCATGGTTTCTTATGGTTTATCTATTATTTTATTAAGATTCCTTAATTGGTTTCAAAAGCCCATGTATTAAAGTTGAATTCTATCATAATTCCATTGAATTGCATGATTTTAAGTAAAAGTTTACATGTTTAGATAACATGTCCTTATGTATTTTATGATATTGGATGCCCACCTATTGAAGTATGAATTTAGAGAGAAAAGGTATATTTTGAGTTATGGCTATGGACATTATTTAGATGTATTATTTGGAATGGCATAACATCGGATACGTCTTATTGCTTTTCAAATAGTTTTGACATCAGATATGTCACCAGTCATGAACAGTTTTGACATCAGACATGTCACCAGTTATGAACAGTTTTGACATCAGATATGTCACCACTTATGAACAGTTTTAGCATCAGATATGCCCCAGTATTATATGAGCTATATGTATATGATTTGGGAGTAGTATTTAGCACTGATTTAGACTGGGTGAGAGTACCCTTAGTCCCAAAACTACGTGCCCCATAGGTTTGCAAGTCCCATCTGTTGGGTATCATTTTTTAGTGATCACGCCACATTTATGCCTTTATACCCTGGCAAGGAATATTGGATCCTCTCAATGGGGCATATACATCGGATTCCATGTAGCTCACATGGTCTATGTCAGTTAAAGAACCTCCCACAGAAATAATTTATGCCTTAAAGGTGTACTTGACTCTTATTCCGATTTCAGACTCGTGTTTATGATCATGTTTTCAGCTTATGATGTTTCATAGAGTCATTTGCATCCAGTTTTAGTTTTAAAGTATGATTTCGATTACTAAAGCATACTCAACATGTTTTAAACTGTTTATCATGTTCATGCATCGCTCACATACTCGGTACATCCTATAGTAGTGACGTATATCTTGCGCTGCATCTTTTGATGATGCTAATTTAGGTGTACCTCTTCAGATTCATGGCTAGAGTTTCCCGGCCACTCCCAGACAGCTGTTGGTGAGTCCTCTTAGGTCAAGGACTAGTTATGTTTCTAGCTCTATTATATTTTCATTTCCGTACTTCGAGTTAGCTAGGTTCTTGTCCTAGCAAGTCATTATGTCATGAGTAGAGTCTTTCAGACATAGATAGTGTTTGAGGCCTCTTACGGATCTTGTATTCCTATCTGATTTGATTCTACATGTATGTTATTTTGACTTTATCTATTATGCTTCCGCTTATCTTTTGTTATGCTTGAGAATGCTATGAACAAGGGTTAGCTTGGGATCCTTGTGGTGCTAAGTCCTATATTACATCTACGGGGTAACCTCGGGGAGTGACAAACTTAGTATCAGAGCCTCAGGTTCAAGAGTCCTACGATGTGTGAAAACTGCATCGAGTAGAGTCTTTTTCATGTGTATGAAGTGAGCTACACATATGAGAGGGAAGCTATGAGATGTCTTAGAAAAACTTCACTTCTTTAATGATCATGTCATGCAATAGAGATTAACTCTTGTTCCTCTAATCCTCATCTTTTACATTTCAGATTATGCCTCCCCTAGCCGCTCGAAATGTTGTTTCTCACATTACGGTCCCCACTGACATGAATGAGAAATTTAGAAATGCCATCCATTTGCTAGCCCAGACTTTGGACACTCAGGCAAATCAGCAGGCTCTTGCCCCCGTTCATCCTCAAGGTGGGGTAGCGGCCCAAGTTCGTGACTTTGTTCGGATGAACCCACCCGAATTCTAAGGTTCGAAAGTGATTGAGGACCCACTTAACTTTATTGATGAAGTGAAGAAGATATTTGAGGTAATTTAAGTGGTTGGGGTTGATTATGTTAAGCTTGCATCCTATCAACTCAAGGATGTAGATCACATTTAGTTCACGTAATGGAAGGAGGCTAGGGTGAGGGGTGCAGTCCCCATGTCTTGGGAGTGTTTTGAGAGGGCCTTCCTTGATAGGTTATTTCTCCGAGAGTTGAGGCAAGCGAAGGTGGAGGAATTTGTGAACTTGAGACAGGGGTCGATGTCGGTTCAAGAGTATAGTCTGAAGTTCACTCAGTTGTCTAGGTATGCTCCCTCTATGGTAGAGGACCCGCATGATCAAATGAGCAAGTTTATATACGGAGTTTTTGATACTGTGAAGAAAGAGTGTAGGTCTACCTTGTTGTTGAGTGACATCAACATTTCCTGACTCATGACTCATGCCCATCAGATCGAGGGTGATAAGCTTAGGAAGATGGCAAGGGAGAACACAATAGCTAGATCTAAGGGTTCGGGATTTAGCCATCAGAGGTCCGGAGGTGGAAATCGCTCCTCATTCCAGAAGAAGTCATCAGGCCCTGTTCATTCTTCTGCTAATGCTCCTACTCAGGCCTAGAGGCCTAATCATGATCAGGGTGGTAAAGGATCTGGTTCCTATTCCAAGTCTCAAGGTAGTGTTGCTAAGGGATCTTCCTACCCAGCTTGTATTAAGTGTAGGAAGAATCACCCCGGTGAGTGTTTGGCTGGTAGAGAGGGTTGTTTTGGGTATGGTCAGACTGGGCACCATATCAAAGATTTTTGTTCTTCTAGAAAGGGACAGGAAGGTAGGACTCAGCCTATCCCAGCAGCTTCAGGAGGTAGACCTGCCTAGCAGGGCACAACTTCTAGTTGTGGTGGTCAGCGCCATAACCGTCTTTATGCTATGTCCTTCCATCAGGATCAGGAGAGTTCCCCAGATATGGTCACTGGTATGTTGAAAGTCTTCTCTTTTGATGTATATGCTTTGTTGGATCCCGGTGCTTCCTTATCTTTTGTGACCACTTATATAGCATGCAAATTCAAAGTATGTCCTGAATTACTTTTAGAACCCTTTTGTGTTTCTACTCTTATTGGTGATTCAGTCTTAGCCAAAATAATCTACCGAAATTGCCCTATCTCAGTCCTTTATAGAGTAACTTCATCAGATCTAGTAGAGTTGGAGATGACTGATTTTGATGTCATTCTTGGTATGGATTAGTTGTATGCATGTTATGCTTCTGTTGATTGTCGCATTCGGGTTGTCAGATTCAAGTTTCCTAATGAACCCATTTTAGAATGGCAAGGTAGTACGCCTTCCTCGAGAGGTCATTTCATATCTTATCTTAAGGCTAGGAAGATGATTTCAAAGGGGTATGTGTATTACATAGTGCGGGTTATTGACACAGAGTCCAAAAACCCATCTGTTCAGTCTGTTTCTATTGTGAATGAATTCCCAAAAGTGTTTCCCTATGATTTTCCAGGAGTCCCTCCCGAGAGGGAGATAGACTTTGGGATATATCTTCTCCCAGATACGAATCCTATCTCTATTCCTTCCTATAGAATGGCTCCCGCAAAACTCAAAGAATTGAAAGATAAGTTGAAGGATCTTCTTGATAAAGGTTTCATCAGGCCTAGCACTTCTCCATGGGGTGCCCCAGTTTTGTTTGTTCGAAAGAAGGATGGTTCTCTTAGAATATGTATTGATTATCGTCAGTTGAAAAAGGTCACAATCAAAAATAAGTATCCCATTCCTAGGATTGATGACTTGTTCGATCAGTTTCAGGGTACTAGATTCTTCTCCAAAGTCGACCTTAGATCCGATTATCATCAGCTACGTGTTAGAGAGTGTGATATAACCCAAGACAGCCTTCAGAACTCGTTATGGTCATTATGAATTTGTTCTGATGCCTTTTGGTCTAATGATACGCCCAAATTACGACTCCAAATTAAGAAGCTTAAGTGGTCGTCGTCAAATATAGAACCCAACAGAGGTTGGGGTCGATCCCACAGGAAATAAGGTGCAAATTAAGTCGTTAGTGACTTAGTTGACTAGTTATCAATAGTTTCCGGTAAATGGGGGGGTTTGTGTGATCAATATTTGAACAATGCAAATAATAATGTAGGAGTTTCAACGAGTAATAATCAATATGAGAATGAACTAGGGAAGTGTTCACCATGGCGTCATAACAGTTTTGACTCAAGCTTAACCGGGTTCTTTCTATGTGCATATCACGATGTGATTGAATTAATGGTATCATCTAAACGTTTCTCAACCAAATAGACGAATTTCCTTTTCAATTCTCTCAAACTTGAAAAGGTGAAATTTTTTATTTCAATCATAAACATCAAGTAGATTAATATAGTTACAACATTAATCATAAGACGAGAGTTGGTAGTCTCGAATCCTCGTAGTTAATCAAATTTCCCGGTTTTAATCTCTTTGTTCAAGCAAATCAAACCTAGGTATGTTCTAATGTTTGCAACCATTAGAAAACGTAAATAACGAATGATTAACCACGTGAAAACATATAAATTGAACCCTACGCTACCCGGAATCTATATTATTACTCTTGTCATGGATCCCCCAACCCTAGTTGTGGGGAGTTTAGCCACTCATGCTAGCAAAACGAAGTAAAGAAATCATAGTATTCATATGAGAAGAAAGAATTCTTACAATAGAAAATTATTACTTTACTTTGAACTTCGTAGAATTCAAGCACCAATGGTGAAAATCCCAAGAACAATGGAAGAAGAGGAAGAAAACGTGTTTGTGTCGTGTTTTCTTCTCCCAAAACTCGTTCAAAAGTAGTCTCTAGAAAATATTAGTTAATGAATAATAAAATAACCCTAACACAGGGCATTTATAGTAGCCCAGGAAATAAAGTCCAAAAATAGAATTTTTGGAATCCCGCATCGCGTTGACGGGTCGCCTGACGGACCATCACGAATGTGACTGGCCGTCACTTGAGCCATCACTGCTAAACAGTGAGCTTCCAGGAAAATTCTCAGGTAAGTCATCCAGCAGGTGATGACTTACAACTTTATATGCGTTTTATGACAAATTTTCAGGTAAGTCGTCACCTGCTCGACGACTTACATGTATATAGGGTAAAAACGCATTTTGAGGAGTGCGTTTTATCTTGGTGGCTTGGGTGACGTTCCGTCAGGTCAGTGACGGGCCGTCACTCCT
Source organism: Jaltomata sinuosa (assembly GCA_003996215.1). NCBI lineage: Eukaryota > Viridiplantae > Streptophyta > Magnoliopsida > Solanales > Solanaceae > Jaltomata > Jaltomata sinuosa. The sequence continues at coordinate 26,200 of QJPP01005477.1, forward strand.
AGGCAGTGCTCGATGACTTGCTGTCTCATCCTAGTGGCCTGGCTGATGACCAGTCACAGGTGTGACGGTCAGTCATGCCAGCCGTCAAGCGTAACCAGTTGAGGTTTTTGAACATTTTTTCTTCCGTTTCTATCTCTAGCTCCATTCCCTGCAAATATAACAATAAAACATCAAAAACCACAAAAGTTGCTTGAAAACTCACGAGTATTCTTAGTTAAAGGCGTCAAATGTGCCGTAGAATCCCGGCACATCAACACCCTCAACTTAAAATGTTCGCTTGTCCTCAAGCAACATGACAACAAAAACAAAATGACGACTCAACTAAGAATACAAACACATATCTTTAACAAATCATGGCCACTCAACAGTCTATTAAATTTAAATCAAGCCCCCCGGTAGTACACAAATGTATGAAACACTAACTTGCAAGGAGCCAAACATGTCATTCCGATATAATAGAATATTCTACATACACATACAACAGCTATCCCAACAGTCAATTAGTATACAAAAATCTCGGTGCCCTCACCACAAAGAATTCCCACACACAAGATTTGGGACTAGGTAAGGCGATCACACTCACAAACGATTTCAAACAATGCACATGTGATGCCATAAGCTTGCACTTGCTATCCTATTTCAGTTTTTCAGAAAGCCGCTCAGGATCACAACAGGACTTGTTTTGTCTTGTAATGAGGCTTTGGGTGCAGGTAGGATACATTTAGGGGTTAGTGACTAAGCCCTCCTTGGAATCACTTAACTTTACTTCGTCCATCCTTATTCACCTTTTTATTCCCTTCTTTCTAGCTACAGGTGCAGCCTCTTTATTTTGACAGTTCTTTTTCATCTCTTTTTCTTTTTTTTTCTTTCTTTTCTTAGGCACACATCCAAAATTTTCATTCTATCCACAACCAATCTTATCAATCCTATTTTTCTTATCATTTACCTCTATAGTAGCCACCCTCAACTTAGGCTGATTGCCTGAGTTGAGGTGCACGATGTCCAAGGAAGGACCAGGGCCAAAATAGGGCTTCAAAGTTAAAAAGAAACGGTGACAGGTTATTGAAAGAATAGGGTCAATTATGGATCAAACAGGGATCAAAGAGATTATTTGCATTTGGACGGTCTTATAGGCTAAGTGGACTACACACAAAAAGGGCCTGTGATCCTTTCATAAGCAACCAACTTCAAGTTTAACAAAATAGACCAGGCAAGTTCTAGATGCATGCACAGAGTAAGAGTTTATAACAATAAGCTCACACACACTTGGCACCAAGAAACCATACAATTACCAACTATCAAAACATCAGCTCGGCTTAAGCATAATTATTACAATCACAACCACACAATGACATTCAAGTATCCAGAACAGTCAATCATTTCAAACATAAGTACAAAATCAATTTTTTGAGAGGGGGGTCCTTTTAGTTCAACTTTCAAAAAGCCATGCTTTCTAGAGACATCACAACATAACCATAATTTAAACGACAACCTAAACATGTCGGTTCTACTAGATAGCACACCGGAGTGAAAAGAAACACGGCAACAAAAACCCTCGGTGGTGAAAGACTCACAGGTATCCCAACAGCACCCTCAACTTAGACTCATGCATTGCCCCTAATGCATACATGTGAAAGCTAAAACTGTGAGAGATAGGAATACCTGTGAAGCCCATAGGACTCAGAGTCTAGCATGATATTGGAGACCACCAGGGTCTCCAAAGCAGGAGGAATCGCTGGAATAGGTGCAAGCGACATCATCCTGTTGAGCTCCAACTTTCTCTTTTATCGGCTCCTCATCTAGTCGAGACAACTTCTTTACTCTTTCTAACTCTTTTTCTTTGCTGGTTCTCTTGCGGTGTTTTCTTTTCCTTGATTTGTTCTCAGCGCCTTCCTCTATAGGTTTCTCTTCTAGCGATCCCAACACCATTCTCATAACAGCTATGGTTTCAACAAAACCCTTCTCCTCAATATGCACATCCGTAGGGGCTTCATCAATAACATTGATAACTGAGACCACCCTCATGTCTCTTGGTGGCTTCATCAATTTACACACATCAAACCTGACCAATTCATTGTTTAATCTGAATGTCAGTTCGTTTCTTTCCATGTAGACCAACACTCTTGCAGTGGCTAACAATGGTCGTCCCAAGATTATGGGAACTTCAAAGTCCACTTCCCAATCTAAGATTACAAAGTCAGCTGGGAATATAAACTTACCAACCTTTACCAGCACATCATACAATATTCCCACTGGTCGCTTTACTGAACGGTCAGCCATTAACACCCTCATGGTAGTTGGTTTGGGAGCTCCCAAACCCAATTGTTTATAGACTGCTAGTGGCATCAATTTGATGCTAGCACCAAGATCACATAAGGCTTTTTCAAAGTTGAATTTCCCGATAGTACAGGGAATAGTAAAAGCACCTGGATCTTCCTTCTTTTCCACTAACGATCTTGAAGAAATAGCACTGCAGTGGTGGAGGTTATCTTCTGGTTCAAAGCTCACTGACCTCTTCTTGGTAATCAAGTACTTCATGAACTTGGCATATCCGGGCATTTGTTCAAGAGCGTCCACCAGTGGGATATTTACTGATATCTTCTTGAGCATGGTCATAAAATTTAGGAACTTTCTATCTTCACTTTCTTCTTCAACCGTTGTGGGAAAGGAGGCAGTGGCCAAGACATCATAGTTGGAAGTTTTTCAACTTCCTTGCTTTTATCCGTGAGTCTTTGAGTAGCATCCTCTACCATATTTTCATCCGCAACATCACCTTTCTGAGTCTGAATTACCGGATGTGATTCCGATAATGTTTTACCGCTTCTCGTAGTGATCGCCATACAACTCCCATCATTCCTTGAGTTTTGAATTGTGTCACTCGGTAAGGTACCTGTCTTCCTCTGATTTAGAGACGCCGAGATTTGACTCATTTGTTGCTCTAACTGCTTGATTGAGGTGGAATGAGAATCCACCAACTGGCTCATTGCTGATAATTCAGATTTCATTTTCTTGACTCCGGAGTAAGTAGATTCCACCTTTAACAACATCTTCACCATCATATTCTCCAATTTGGACGTCCCTGTATCCTTGATAGATCTTTCTCGATTACCAGGTTGTACATAAAACCCACCTCTATCAGTTTTATTCTTCCAGTTTCCCTGATCACGATCTATGTAGCCAGCGTTTTCATAGTAGTAATTTCTATTGGCCTGGAAACCCCCCAAATAATTAGCCTCCTCATCAGATTCAAACTCTGTTGCTCTACCTTGGGAACCCACAGCTTTCACTTTCTCCATAGCTCCTGACAACAAATGTTAGTCAGTAGGTCCATTTGCATTTTCAGATGGGCCATATCTTGGTCCCGCTCTTCCACTTTCTGGCGTTGTTCCGCTGACATACCGACTATATAAGTTCTAGCAGCCACCTCTGTATCCCGTGTATGCCAGGCCCTGTTGGTTTTAGTGAGCCGGTCCAAAATAGTTTTGGCATCGATAAAGGTAAGACCCATAAACGCTCCACCTGCTGCATTATCCAGTGTCGGCTTGGTAGCCAGATTCAGTGCCCTGTAGAATGTTTGCATTAGGAAATTATCGATCAACTGATGGTTCGGGCATTGTGTTAGCTTCTTCTTGAACCGCAACCAAGTCTCATGTAAAGCCTCATGAGGTTGTTGTCTGAAGTTGCTAATTTCATCCCTCAACTGTATCATCCTAGAGGAAGGAAAGAACCTTTCTAGGAAAGCTCCTTTCAACTCTCCCCAGGTTGTGATAGAGTCGGGGGTTAGCTCTGTCAACCATAATGCTGCCTCATCAGACAGAGACAATGGAAACAACCTGAGCCTGATCGCTGTCTGACCTACTCCAGGCAATTCGAACGACTTGCAGATACCCACAAAATTCATCAGGTGTCAGTTTGGGTCATCACCAGCCACACCACGAAACACCCCTCTCAAATTCAACAGCTAAATCATTGTTCTCATAATGTTGAACTTGGCCCCGGGCGCTAGTGGAGGAAGAACAATGGCGCCCGTAGCACCAACTCCATCTAATTCAATATCATCCTCTTTATCCTCAACATTCAAGTGATGTTGAGCCTGTTGAGCCTGTTGTTCTGCAGCGAGCCTTGCTGCCTCCTGCTGTTGTACATTCATGGTTTGCCTTAGCGTTCTTGCGAGCTCGAGGTCGTAGGGTAATATTAGTTCAACCGAGCGTCGGGTACTTGGCATGCACAACTCTGTACCCTGTACCCAAGAAAAACAACAAATAAAAGTAAAGGCAGGAAATATGACTAAGAGTCAAATAAACAAACCAGACTTAATAAACAACTGTATTCCCCGGCAACGGTGCCAAAATTTGATACGCCCAAATTACGACTCCAAATTAAGAAGCGTAAGCGATCGTCGTCAAATATAGAACCCAACAGAGGTTGGGGTCGATCCCACAGGGAATAAGGTGAAAATTAAGTCGTTAGTGACTTAGTTGACTAGTAATCAATAGTTTCCGATAAATGGGGGGTTTGTGTGATCAATATTTGAACAATCCAAATAATAATGTACCAGTTTCAACGAGTAATAATCAATATGAGAATGAACTAGGGAAGTGTTCACCATGGCGTCGTAACAGTTTAGACTCAAGCTTAACCGGGTTCTTTCTATATGCATATCACGATGTGATTGAATTAATGGTATCATCTAAACGTTTCTCAACCAAATAGACGAATTTCCTTTTCAATTCTCTCAAATTTGAAAAGGTGAACTTTCTTATTTCAATGTTAAACATCAAGTAGATTAATCTAGTTACAACATTAATCATAAGACGAGAGTTGGCAGTCTCAAATCCTCGTAGTTAATCAAATTTCCCGGTTTTAATCTCTTTGTTCAAGAAAATCAAACCTAGGTATGTTCTAATGTTTGAAACCATTAGAAAACATAAATAACGAATGATTAACCACGTGACAACATATAAATTGAACCCTACGCTACCCGGAATCTATATTGTTACTCTTGCCATGGATCCCACAACCCTAGTTGTGGGGAGTTTAGCCACTAATGCTAGCAAAACGAAGTAAAGAAATCATAGTATTCATATGAGAAGAAAGAATTCTTACAATAGAAAATTATTACTTTACTTTGAACTTCGTAGAATCCAAGCTCCAATGGTGAAAATCCCAAGAATAATGGAAGAAGAGGAAGAAAACGTGTTTGTGTCATGTTTTCTCCTCCCAAAACACGTTCAAAAATAGTCTCTAGAAAATATTAGTTAATGAATAATAAAATAACCCTAACACAGGGTATTTATAGTAGCCCAGGAAATAAAGTCCAAAAATAGAATTTTCGGAATCCCGCATCGCGTTGACGGGTCACCTGACGGACCGTCACGAATGTGACTGGCCGTCACTTGAGCCGTCACTGCTAAACAGTGAGCTTCCAAGAAAATTCTCATGTAAGACGTCCAGCAGGAGACGACTTACAGCTTTATATGGATTTTATGACAAATTTTCAGGTAAGTCGTCACCTGCTCGACGACTTACATGTATATAGGGTAAAAACGCATTTTGAGGAGTGCGTTTTATCTTGGTGGCTTGGGTGACGGTCCGTCAGGTCCGTGACGGGCCGTCAGATAGGCCGTCACTACTAGGCAGTGCTCGATGACTTGCTGTCTCGTCCTGGCGGCCTGGCTGACGGCCAGTCACAGGTGTGATGGTCAGTCATGCCAGCCGTCAAGCGTAACCAGTTGAGGTTTTTGAACATTTTTTATTCTGTTTCTATCTCTAGCTCCATTCCCTGCAAATATAACAATAAAACATCAAAAACCACAAAAGTTGCTTGAAAACTCGCGAGTATTCTTAGTTAAAGGCGTCAAATGTGTCGTAGAATCCCGGCACATCATCTAACAAATGCTCTTGCAGCTTTTATGGATTTGATGAACCGTGTGTTCAAGCAGTATTTGGATATGTTTGTGATTATTTTCATTGATGATATCCTAATCTACTCTAGGAGTGAGGAGGAGCATGCAGACCACTTGAGGGTTGTGTTGCAGACTCTCCAAGATAGACAATTGTTTGCTAAGTTTAGCAAGTGTGAGTTTTAGATGCAGTCTGTTGCTTTTCTCGGTCAAATTGTGACTAAAGATGCTATTCCAGTGGATTCTCAAAAGATAGAGGCAGTAATGAACTCGCCCAAACCTAATTCCCCATATGATATTAGGAGTTTTTTGGGTTTGGCTGGTTACTACAAAAGGTTTGTAGAAGGATTTTCTTCCATTGCTGCCCCTTTGACCCGATAGACTCAGAAGAAGGTAAAATTTCAGTGGTCTGACTTATGTGAGAAGAATTTTTAGGAATTGAAGACTAGACTGACCACAGCTCCGGTGTTAGCTCTACCCGAGGGCCTAGATGACTTTGTTGTGTATTGTGATGCTTCGAGGATTGGTTTGGGTTGTGTTTTGATGCAGCGTGGTAAGGTGATTGCTTATGCTTCAAGACAGCTTAATACTCATGAGATGAATTATACTACTCATGATCTTGAGTTGGCAGCCGTGGTCTTTGCTTTGAAGATTTGGAGACACTACTTGTATGGTGTGTATGTGGATGTATTCACCGATCAAAAGAGTCTTCAGTATATGTTCACTCAAAAGGAATTGAATTTTCGACAAAGGAGATGGCTTAAGCTTCTTAAGAATTATGATTTGAGTGTACTTTACCATCCGTGTCATGCCCCGAGGCTACCCCCTAGACATAACACGGGACTTGGAACCACAAGGATCCCAAGCTAACCTTTGGTCATAGCAATCTCAAGCAAAACAAAGATAATACATAGCGAAAGCATCAAAGTAAATCCGAAAACCACAAGACATAGCACAAATAGAGAGTCGAATAGGAAATACAACTCAAAGATCATCTCATAACATATATGTCTGAAAGCCTCTAGTACACTCATAGAGAGTTGATGGGACAACACGCAGAGTAACTCGACAATCTAATACGTAAAGGAAACATAAAAACTGAAATAAGATCTAGTCCTTGAACTATGAGGACTCACCAAAGCTGGCTGAGGGAGTGGCCTGGGACTCTATCCACGAGCATGATAAGGTATGCCTTAATCTGCATCATCAAAGGATGCAACGCAATATGCATTAGTACTAAGTATGTGAGCAATGCATGAACATGATGAAAACATCCTAAGTATACTTAAATAACTGAAATCATGCTTTTAAAGATAAACTCAATGCAATGACTCTAATACTTTCTTTAAGCTGAAACATAATCATAAGTAATAAGTCTGAAATCTGAATAAGAGTCAAATGCAAGTTTAAAAGCATAAACTGTTTTCTTGTGGGAGGTTCTCTAACCGACAGAGACCATGTGAGCTACATGGAATTCGATGTATCCGCCCCATTGAAAGGACCTAATATACCTTGCCATGGTATAAAGGCATAACTTGGCGTGATCACTAAACTGATGCCCAACAGAGAAGACTTAAGACCTATGGTGGCACATAGTTCAGGGACCTTTTTGGGTACTCTCACCCTGTCCAACTCGGTTCTAATACTACTCCCAAAACAGACATATAGCTCATATAATACTTGGGTATATCTTATGCCAAATTTGTTTGAAAAGCATAAGGGTATATCTAATACCGTGCAATTCACTTAACTTAGGTGGGCATATCTAGATGCCAAACCCTTATTGAAACATAGGGACATATCTGATGTCCAAAATTTCTTTTAACATAGGGACATATCTGATGTCCAAAACTATTGGAAAAGCATAAGGACATCTGATGTCATGCAATTCAAAAGTCATGATTCTTAAAACTTTGCAAGACCATAATTCAAAATATACTTTTCTTTCTAAATTCATACTTAAAGAATTAGTCATGCAATTTCATAAATACATAAAGGCCATGATATCTAATCATGCCAACTTTCTCTTAAAAACATGTAAATTCATAGTTTCATGCTAGAAATCAACAGTCATGCTTGGGCTTTTAAAACCAATGAGAGAATCATAATCAAATCATGAGTAATCAAGAGGAAACCATGAATTTAAACATAGAAACTCACTTCATAAACTTTCTCCAATTTTAGATCAAACCCTAATTTCATAACTTCATAATTCAGGATAAGAGTTGGGGAATTTTAGCACAAGGGTGAAAGAAACCCATTATTAAAAACCCACATACCTTGGTGGAAGATTACCCACTTGATTGGAAAAGAACTAGGAGACTTCACTTGGAGCTTGGAGACTTGAAATTGAGAGTACTTTTCCTCCTAGGGTAAGGAATGAGGAACTTAGGATAGACTTAGGGTAATATGGGTGAAAACCCTTCTAAAAGTAGTCAAAACAACTTTACTTAATACATAATAGGGTGAGGAATGACCAAAATGCCCCCGGGATTTAAATGAGAAGTTTCAGGAAACTGGGCCACCTTACGGGCTATCCGACGGGTGTCGTGCCCATGACGGCCCATCGGTCAAGACGTCGGGCAAGGGTGGCCTTGGTGGAATATGCTGGTCCCTTTTGATGGAGAGCTCCCACGGCCAATCGCACTGGCGACGCCCGTGGCCTACTTCGTCAGAAGACTTGTTACTGGGGAGGAATGGCTAGACCATTCTGACGGTGAGGTCCTATGGGTCGTCGCACCTGCGACGCTCATTGTGGCCGCCCATCAGGACATCTCATGGGCCTTCTGAGCTGCGACGCCTGTGGCACTGCCCGTGGTAACCTCACAATATGCAGGAAATGCAGCAACCTTGATGGACTAAGGATTCGATAGTTGGATACTTGTACGGGGTGTTATAATATCCCTCTCTTGGGATCATTCGTCCTCAAATGAAGGCTAGACAAGGGAAGCTGGGAGGAAAACAGCCCAACCAAACATCAAAACATAGAAACCAAGGGCTAATCATAAAACTTGATCTTTTAAACTTGAAAACATGATAAACTAACTTCGTAAAACATGGATGCATGCTAGAAACAAGAGAGAAACTGATAGAGTAGAATCAGAGGGATGTACTATGGGGGAACCTAGTACCTCAAGCTAGAACTAAATCGGAGGAAAGAGATGAGGATATTTCACCTTCATGGCCTCTTCCGCTTCCCAAGTAGCACCCTCAACAAGCTGATTCCTCCAAAGGACTTTTACCGAAGCGACTCCTTTATTTCGCAATCTATGAATCTGACAATCAAGGATCTCCACGGGGACTTCCTCATAGGTTAGACTATCCTTCACACCTACATCTTCCAAAGGAACAATCAAGTTCGGATCGCCAACACACTTCTTCAACAAGGAAACATGGAAAACTGGATGAACCGGTTCCAACTCTATTGGCAACTCTAAATCATAAGCAACACTACCAACTCTCCTCAAAATCTTATAAGGACCTACAAAATGGGGACTAAGCTTTCCTTTCTTGCTAAATATCATTACACCCTTCATGGGTGACACCTTAAGGAAAACCCAGTCATCAACTTCAAATTCTAACTCCCTTCTCCTCACATCTGTATAAGATTTCTATCGACTCTGAGCGGTGTTCAACCTTTCCCGAATAAGCTGAACCTTCTCCATAGTCTCATGCACAGAATCAGACCAATCAAGGCTGCCTCACCCACTTCAAACCAACTAATAGGAGATCTACACCTCCGGCCATAAAGTGCCTCATATGGAGCCATCTGGATACTAGAGTGAAAGCTATTGTTATAGGTGAACTCTATAAGAGGTAAGTGATCATGTCAATTCCCTTTGAATTCAATAACACAAGCTCTCAACATATCCTCCAAAGTCTGAATAGTGCGCTCAGCCTGGCCATCCGTCTGAGGGTGAAAAGTTGTGCTAAGCTTCACCTTTGTACCAAGACCTTTCTGAAATGACCTCCAAAACTGAGATGTAAACTGAGGACCTCTATCCGAAATGATAGACAAAGAAACACCATGCAACCGGACTATCTCTCTAATGTAGAGTCTAGCATAATCATCTGTTGTATCCATAGTCTTAACAACCAAGAAATGGGATGACTTATTCATCCGGTCGATAATCACCCAAATGGAGTCATGCTGCCTTCGAGTACGAGGCAATCCGTCTGAGGGTGAAAAGTTGTGCTAAGCTTCACCTTTGTACCAAGACCTTTCTGAAATGACCTCCAAAACTGAGATGTAAACTGAGGACCTCTATCCAAAATGATAGACAAAGAAACACCATGCAACCGGACTATCTCTCTAATGTAGAGTCTAGCATAATCATCTGTTGTAACCGTAGTCTTAACAACCAAGAAATGGGATGACTTATTCATCCGGTCGACAATCACCCAAATGGAGTCATGCTGCCTTCGAGTAGAGGCAATCCCGTAATAAAGTCCATATTGATTTCTTCCCATTTCCAAGTGGGAAGGTCAATATCTTGAAGCATACCACCTGGCCTTTGATGTTCCACATTTACCTGCTGATAGTTGGGACACTTAGCCACAAACCTTGCTATGTCCTTCTTCATACCATTCCACCAAAAGACTTCCCGTAGATCACGGTACATCTTAGTGGCACCCGCATGAATGGAGTATCTAGAAATATGACCCTCATAAAAAACCTGCTATCTCAAACCATCAACATCTGGCATGCATAAATGATCCTGATAAACGAAGCACACCATCTCCCCCCTGGGAGAAAACCTCAACCCTTTGCTGATGAAATGCACCCTTAAGCTGAAGTAGGACGAGATCTTGGTCTTGCTTGGGTTTCACCTCAGCCACCAAGGATGATTCAGCACCATTAGTCACAATCACACCACCTTCGGTCGAGTCTATAAGGCGAACTCCCAACCGAGAAAGCTTATGAACTTCTTTAACCAATTCTTTCTTTCCATCTTTAATAGAAGCTACACTTCCCATGGACAACCTACTCAAAGCATCTGCCATGACATTGGCCTTACCCGGATTGTAAAGCACACTCATATCATAATCCTTAAGGAGCTCAAGCCATCTCCTTTTTGCAAATTCAATTCCTATTGAGTGAACACATATTGAAGACTCTTATGATCGATGAAAATATTCACATGCATACCATACAAGTAGTGTCTCCAAATCTTCAAAGCAACGGCCGCTAGCTCAATATCATGAGTAGGGTAGTTCTTCTCATGCACCTTAAGCTGTCTCGAGGCATAAGCAATCACTTTGCCCCGTTGTATCAAAACACAACCCAAACCAATTCTGTAGGCATCACAATACACAACAAAATCATCAAGGCCCTCGGGTAGAGCCAATACTGGAGTTGTAGTCAATCGAGTCTTCAATTCCTGAAAACTTTTCTCACAAGAGTCGGACCACTAAAACTTAACCTTCTTCTGAGTCAAGCAGGTCAATAGGGCAGCAAGGGAGGAAAACCCCTCCACAAATATCTTATAGTAACCAGCCAAACCCAAGAAGCTCCTAATATCATATGGAGAAGTGGGTCTAGGCCAATTCTTTTCCACCTAGATCTTTTGAGAGTCAACTCGAATACCATCACTAGTCACAATATGACCTAGAAAACCAATAGACTGCATCCAAAACTCACCCTTGCTATACTTACCAAACAACTGTCTCTCCTTGAGAGTTTGTAACACAACCCTCAAGTGATCTGCATGCTCCTCCTCACTCTGAGATTAGATGAGGATATCATCAACGAAAATAATCACAAACATATCCAAATACTTCTTGAACACACGGTTCATCAAATCCATAAAAGTTGCAGGAGCATTCGTTAGACCAAAAGACATAACAACAAACTCATAATGACCATACCGGGTCCTGAAAGTTGTCTTCGGGATATCACACACCCGAACCCAAAGCTGATGATAACAGGATCTAAGGTTGATTTTGGAGAAGAAACTAGCACCCTGAAGTTGATCAAACAAGTCTTCAATCCTAGAAATGGGATACTTATTCTTTATTGTGGCGTTGTTCAATTGATGGTAATTGATACACATTCTAAGATATCCATCCTTCTTCCGAACAAACATAACTGGGGCACCCCAAGGAGAAATACTAGGCCTGATGAAACCCTTATCATGCAAGTCTTTCAGCTGATCTTTCAACTCCTTGAGTTCTGCGGGGACCATTCTATAGGGAGTAATAGAGATAGGATTTGTATCCGTAAGAAGATTTATCCCAAAGTTAATTTCTCGCTCGGTAGGGACTCTGGGCAAATTGATGTGCCGCCATTCTACGGCACTTTTGACGCCTCTAAACTAAGAACAATCGTAAGTTTTCAAGCAACCGTCGTTGTTTTTGATGTTTTATATTATGTTTTCAGGAAAGAGAGACAAACATAGAAACGGAAGGAAATACGAACAAAACGACGTTCTAGATAAGCGTGACGGCCAGAGTGACGGCCAGTCACCATGGTGACGGTCCGTCACCCCAAACCGTCAACTTGAGGTAGCACCACTGCCTAGTGGTGACGGCCACCGTAACAGTCCGTCAAGGTCGTGACGGTCCATCACCCCAAACCATCAAGTTGAAGCAGTGCGCGACGCGGATTTCGAACGTTTTTGGGTTTATTTTCTGGACTCCTATAAATACCCTATGTTAGGTTTATTTCATGCATTCGATTACAAAATTAATTATTCATTACCCAATAGTTTTAGGAGAGTTTTGAGCAAGAATTTGAGAGCAACCACACGTTTTCTTCTTCTTGAAATCGTGTTCTTGATCGTTCTTGGGATCTTGGTTTTCTTGTTCTTGGTTAATTGAAAATTGTTTTCATTATATTGTAAGAATCTTTTTCTCTTTATTATGAATACGATTCTCTTCTCTTTTCTTAATAGCATGATTAAATAACTTCCCACGACTAGGGTTGTGGGAGCCATGGCTAAAGTAGCAATATAGATTCCGGGTAGCGTCGGGTTCAATATTTATGATTGTCACGTTGTTAATCATTCATTCTTCACGTTTTCTAGTGGTTGCGAACATTAGAACATGCCTAGGTTTAATTTGCTTGAGTAAAGAAATTAAAACCGGGAAATTTGGTTAATAACAAGGATTCGAGACTACCAACTCTCGTCTTATGATTAATGCTGTAACTAGATTAATCTACTTGATGTTTAGGATTGAAATATAAAAACTCACCTTTTCAAGTTCGAGAGAATTGAAAAGGAAATTCATCTATTTGGTTGAGAAACGTTTAGATGATACCATTAATTCAATCACATCGTGACACGTATATAAGAAAGAACCCGGTTAAGCTTGAATCGACATTGTTATAACGCCATGGTGAAGACTTCCCTAGTTCTCTCTCATAATTGATTAAAACTCGTACGTTATTAGTCGCTTTGTTCAAATATTGATTTCACAAACCCCCCCCCCCCCTTATTTACCGGAAATTATTGACCACTAGTCAAATAAATCACGAACGACCTAATTTACACCTTATTCCCTGTGGGATCGACCCCAACCTCTGTTGGGTTCTATATTTGCCGACGACCGCTTACCTTCTTAACTTGAGGTGTAGTTTGGGCGTTATCAAATTTTGGCGCCATTGCCGGGGAATACGATTGTTTATTGAGTTGGGCGTGTTTATTTGACTCTTAGTCATATTTCCTGCTTTTATTTTTATTTGTTGTTTTTGTTTTCACAGGGTACATAGTAGTGCATGCCAAGTACCCGAGGCTCGGGTGAACCAATACTACCCTACGACCTCGAGCTTGCAAGAACAATAAGGCAAAACATGAATGAGCAACAACAAAAGGCAGTGAGACTCGCTGCAGCTAAGCAATCCCAACAACGTGTGAATGCTGGTGATCTTGAGGTCGACATTGAGTTGAATGATGAGGAGGTCGACTTAGATGGAGTTGGGGCCACGGGCGCTATTGCGTTTCCTCCGCTAGTACCCGGGGCCAAGTTCAACATTACTAGCACAATGATTCAGCTGTTGAATTTTAGAGGAGTGTTCCGTGGTGTTGCTGGTGATGATCCAAACCGGCACCTGATGAATTTTATGGGTATCTACAAGTCGTTCGAATTGCCTGGAGTAGGTCAGACAGCTATCAGGCTCAGGTTGTTTCCATTGTCTCTGTCGGATGAGGCAGCGTTATGGTTGACAGAGCTGACCCCCGACTCTATCACAACTTGGGAAGAGTTGAAAGGAGCTTTCCTAGAAAGGTTCTTTCCTCCCTCTAGGATGATACAGTTGAGGGATGAGATTAGCAATTTCAGGCAACAACCTCACGAAGCTTTACATGAGACTTGGTTACGGTTAAAGAAGAAGCTAACACAATACCTTAACCATCAGCTTACCGACAAATTTTTGATGTAGACATTCTACAGGGCACTGAATTCGGCTACCAAGCTGACATTGGACAACGCGACAGGTGGAGCATTCATGGGTCTCACTTTTGTTGAGGCAACAACTACTTTGGACAGGCTCACCAAAACCAACAGGGCCTGGCATACACGGGATTCGGAGGTGGCAGCTAGCACTTATGCAGTTGGTGTGTCAGCAGAGCAGTGCATGAAAAAGGAAGAACGGGACAAGACATGGCCCATCTAAAATGCAAATGGACCTGCTGACCAAGCATTTGATGTCAGGGTGTATTGAGAAGGTGAAAGTTGTGGGTTCCCAAGGTAGAGCAGCAGAGTTTGAATCTAATGAGGAGGCGAATTATTTGGGTGGTTTCCAGGCCAACGGCCAAGGAAACCAAGGTCGGAACTATCAGAAGGACAACTACTATGAAAAAGCTGGCTACAGAGATCGTGATCAGGGGAACTGGAAGAATAACACTGATAGAGGTGGATTGTATGTACCACCTGGTAACCGGGAAAGAGCTAACACCGAGACAGGGACGTCCAAATTGGAGAACATGATGGCGAAGATGCTGCTAAAGATGGAATCTACTGACTCCGCGGTAAAGGAGATGAGGACCGAACTATCAACAATGAGTCAGGTAGTGGATTCACATTCCACCTCGATCAAGCAATTAGAGCAACAAGTGGGTCAGATCTCGGCGGCTCTAAATCAAAGGAGGACAGGTACCCTGCCGAGTGACACTATTCAAAACCCGAGGAATGACGCGAGTTGTATGGCAATCACTACAAGAAGCGGTAAAATATTACCGGAATCACATCCGGTAATTCAGACTTAGGATGGTAATATCACGGATGACAAGGCAGTAGAGGAGGCTACTCAAAGACCCGCGAATAAAAGCAAGGAATCTGAAAAACTTCCAACTATGATGCCTCGGCCACCGCCTCCATTTCCGCAACGTTTGAAGAAGAAAGTGGAAGATGGCAAGTTCCTGAATTTCATGACCATGCTCAAGCAAATATCAATAAATATCCCACTAGTGGAAGCGCTTGAACAAATGCCCGGATATGCCAAGTTCATGAAGGACTTGATTACCAAGAAGAGGTCAGTGAGCGTGGAACCAGAAGATAACCTCCACCACTGCAGTGCTATTTCCTCAAGATCGTTAGTGGACAAGAAGTAAGATCCAGGTGCTTTTACTGTTCCCTGTACTATCGGAAAGCTCAACTTCAGAAAAGCATTATGTGATCTCGGTGCTAGCATCAACTTAATGCCGCTAGCAATCTATAAACAATTGGGTTTGGGAGCTCCCAAACCAACGACCATGAGGGTGGTAAAGGCTGACCGTTCAGTGAAGCGACCGGTGGGAATATTGTTTGATGTGCTGGTAAAGGTTGGTAAGCTTATATTCCCGGCTGACTTTGTGATCTTAGATTGCGAAGTGGACTTTGAAGTTCCCATAATCTTGGGACGACCATTGCTAGCCACTACAAGAGTGTTGGTCGACATGGAGAGAAACGAACTGACATTCAGGTTAAACAATGAATTTGTCAAGTTTGATGTGTGTAAATTGATGAAGCAACAAAGAGACATGAGAGTGGTCGCGGTTATAGATGTGGTTGATGAAGCCCCTGCGGAGTTGCATATTGAGGAGAAGGGTCCTGTCGAGACCCTAGCTGTTATGAGAATGAGGTTGCGATCGCAAAAAGGGAAGCATGTAGAGAAAGGCGGTGAAAACGAATCAAGGAAGAGAAAACACCGTAAGAAAACCAGCAAAGAAAGAGTAAAGAAGTTGCCGCGACTAGCTGTGGAGACGATCAAAGAAGAAGTTGGAGCTCAACGGGATGGGGTAGCTGGCACCTATTCCATCGATTTCGCCTGCTTTGGAGACCCTGGCGGTCTCCAACATCATGCCAAACTCTGAGCCCCATGGACTTCACAGGTATTCATTTCTCTCACAGTTTTAGTTTTCACATCTATGCATTGGGGACAATGCATGAGTCTAAGTTGAGGGTGTTGGGTTACCTGTGAGTCTTTCACCACCGAGGGTTTTTTTTGCCGTGTTTCTTTTCCCTCTGGTGTGCTATCTAGTAGAACCGGCATGTTTAGGTTTTCGTTTAAATTTTAGTTTTTTTTTAGTGTCTATAGCAAGCATGGCATTGTTGGTTGGAAAATATACTAAAAGGATCCCCCTCTGAAAAAGTTGATTTTGTACTTATGTTTGAAACGATTGACTGTCTGGATCCTTGGATGTCATTGTGTGGTTATGATTGGAATAAGTATGCTTAAGCCGAGTTGTTGTCTTGATAGTTGGTAGTGGTATGGTTTCTTGGTGCCAAGTGTGTGTGAGCATATTGTTATAAATTCTTACTCTGTGCATGCATCTAGAACTTGCCCGGTCTATTTTGTTAAGTTTGAAGTTGGTTGCTTAGGAAAGGATCACAGGCCCTTTTTGTGTGCAGTCCACTTAGCCTATAAGACCGTCCAAATGTAAATAATCCCTTTGATCCCTGTTTGAGCCACAATTGACCCTATTCTTTCAATAACCTGTCACCGTTCCTGTTTAACTTTGAATCCCTGTTTTGGCCCTGGTCCTTCCTTGGACATCGTGCACCTCAACTCAGGCAATTAGCCTAAGTTGAGGGTGGCTACTATAGAGGTAAGTGATAAGAAAAATAGGATGGATAAGATTGGTTGTGAATGGAATGAAAATTCCGGGTGTGTGTCTAAGAAAAAGATAAAGAAACGAAGAAAAACAAAAAAAAAGAGATGAAAAAGAACGAAAAAGAAACAAAAAGAAGTGTCAAAATAAAGAGGCCGCACCTGTAGCTAGAAAGAAGGAAATAAAGAGGAGAATAAGGATGGACAAAGTAAAGTTATGTGAAAATAGTAGGTCGGTGATTCCAAGGAGGGTTTAGTCACTATTCCCCAAACGTATCCTACCTGCACCCGAAGCCTCATTACAAGCCTAAACAAGTCCTGTAGTTATCCTGAGCGGCTTTCTGGAAAAAAAACTTAAATAGAATAGTAAGGGCAAGCTTATGGCATCGCATGTGCATCGTTTGAAATCGTTTGTGAGTGTGAGCGCCCTACCTAGTCCCGAATCTTGTGTATGGGACTTCTTTGCGGTGAGGGCACCAAGATGTCTGTATTTTCTATTGACTGTTAGGATAGTTGTGCGTGTGTATGCATAATATTCTATCATATCGGAATGACATGTTTGGATCCTTGCAAGTTAACGTTTCATACATTTGTGTGATACTAGGGTGGCTTGATTTAAGAATTAATGAACTATTGAATGACTATGAGTTGCTAGAGACACAAGTTTGTTTTCTTAGTGGAGTCGTACTATTGTTTTTGTGTCATGTTGCTTGAGGACAAGCGAACGTTTTAAGTTGAGGGTGTTGATGTGCCACCATTCTACGGCACTTTCGACGCCTCTAAACTAAGAACAATCGTAAGTTTTCAAGCAATCATCATCGTTTTTGATGTTTTATGTTATGTTTTAAGGAAAGAGAGACAAACATAGAAACAGAAGGAAATACGAGCAAAACGACGTTCTGGATAAGAGTGACGGCCAGAGTGACGGCCAGTCACCATGGTGACATTCCCTCACCCCAAACCATCAACTTGAGGCAGCACCACTGCCTAGTGGTGACGGCCACCATAACGGTCCGTCAAGGTCATGACGGTCCATCACCCCAAACCGTCAAGTTGAAGCAGTGCGCGATGCGGATTCCGAACTTTTTTGGGTTTATTTCCTGGACTCCTATAAATACCCTATGTTAGGTTTATTTCATGCATTCGATTACAAAATTAATTATTCATTACCCAATAGTTTTAGGAGAGTTTTGAGCAAGAATTTGAGAGCAACCACACATTTTCTTCTTCTTGAAATCGTGTTCTTGATCGTTCTTGGGATCTTGGTTTTCTTGTTCTTGGATAATTGAAGATTGTTTTCATTATATTGTAAGAATCTTTTTCTCTTTATTATGAATACGATTCTCTTCTCTTTTCTTAATAGCATGATTAACTAACTTCCCACGACTAGGGTTGTGGGAGCCATGGCTAAAGTAGCAATATAGATTCCGGGTAGCGTCGGGTTCAATATTTATGATTGTCACGTTGTTAATCATTCATTCTTCACGTTTTCTAGTGGTTGAAAATATTAGAACATGCCTAGGTTTAATTTGCTTGAGTAAAGAAATTAAAACCGGGAAATTTGGTTAATAACGAGGATTCGAGACTACCAACTCTCGTCTTATGATTAATGCTGTAACTAGATTAATCTACTTGATGTTTAGGATTGAAATATAAAAACTCACCTTTTCAAGTTCGAGAGAATTGAAAAGGAAATTCATCTATTTGGTTGAGAAATGTTTAGATGATACCATTAATTCAATCACATCGTGACACGCATATAAGAAAGAACCCGGTTAAGCTTGAATCGACATTGTTATAACGCCATGGTGAACACTTTCCTAGTTCTCTCTCATAATTGATTAAAACTCGTACGTTATTAGTTGCTTTGTTCAAATATTGATTTCACAAACCCCCACCTTATTTACCGGAAATTATTGATCACTAGTCAAATAAATCACGAACGACCTAATTTGCACCTTATTCCCTGTGGGATCGACCCCAACCTCTGTTGGGTTCTATATTTGTCGACGACCGCTCACGCTTCTTAACTTGAGGTGTAGTTTGGGTGTTATCACAAATCATCGGGAAACACTTCTGGAAATTCATTCACAATAGGAACCGACTGAATAGTCGGGGTCTCGGACTCCGTGTCCATAACCCAAACTATATGATAGACATAACCCTTAGAAATCATCTTCCTATCCTTAAGATAAGATATTAAATGACCTTTCAAAGAAGAGGGACTAACTTGCCATTCTAGGATGGGTTCATTAGGAAATTTTAAACTAACCACACGGGTGAGGCAATAAACTGAGGCATAACATGCATACAACCAATCCATACCAAGAATGACATCAAAATCAGTCATCTCCAACTCTACTAAATCCACTGAATTGACTCTATGAAGGACTGAGATAGGGCAATTCAGGATGAATCTCTAACTTACAAGCCAAATAAGGGGTTACAAAAGATAAGTAATCACCAGATCTAACGGGGCATACACATCAAGAGAGAAGACTTTCAACATACCGGTAACCACATATGGAGAGCTCTCATGATCCTGGCGGGTGGACATAGCATAAAGACGGTTCTAGCGCTGACCGCCAGAACTAGAAGTTGTGCCCTGTGGGGCTGCTCTACCACCTAAAGCTGTGGGGGTAAACTGAGTCCTACAACCTCCCTACCCCATCTTAGCAGAAGGGCAATCCCTAACGTGGTGCCCGATCTAACCACACCTAAAGCAACCCTCTCTACCAATCATACACTCACCGAGGTGAGTCTTCCCATACTTAAAACAAGCTGGGTAAGAAGATCCTTTAGTAACACTACCCTAGGACTAGGAATATGATCCAAACCCTATACCACTCTAATTATGATGAGGCTTCTGATCATGGGTAGGAGCACTAACAGAAGAGTGAACAAGACCTGATGACTTTTTTTTAAAGAAGAGCGATGTCCACCTTCGGACCTGTGATGACCAAAACCAGATCCCTCGGATCTAACCCTCTTGTTCTCTCTTGCCATCTCCCTAAGCTTGTCACCCTCAATTTGATGGGAATGATTCATAAGATGATATGTTCATATCACTCAACAACAAAGTAGACCTACACTCTTTCTTCACTATATCAGAAACACCATAGATGAATTTGGTCATTTGATCATGCGGGTCTTCTACCATGGAGCGAGCATATCTAGACAACTGAGTGAACTTCAAACTATACTCTTGCACCGACATCGAACCTTATCTCAAGTTCACAAATTCCTCACTTTTTCTTGCCTCAACTCATGAGGAAATAACCTATCAAGATAGGCTCTCTCGAAACACTCCCAAGTCATGGGGATCGCATCCCTTACCCTAGCCTCCTTTCATTGTGTGAACCAAATATAAGCCACATCCTTGAGTTGATAGGATGCAAGCTCAACACAATCAACACCCGCTACTTGCATAACCTCAAAGATTTTCTTCACCTCATTAATAAAATTGAGCAGGTCCTCTCCAACTTTTGAACCCCAAAACTCCAGTGGGTTCATATGGATAAAGTCATGAACTCGGGCCGTTACCCCTCCTTGAGGATGAGCGGGGGCAGGAGACTGTTGATTTGCCAAATTCTGATCTAGTAGGTGAATAAGTTTCCTTAACTCATCATTCATGACATCGGGTACCAGAACTTGAGGAGCGGCATTTTGTGCAGCTCGGAGAGGCATAGCACGTCGAGGAGGCATAATTTGAAACGCATAAGATAAGGATTAGAGGAATATTAGAATTAATCTCTACCAAACGATGTGATCATGAAAGAAGTGGAGTTTTTCTAAGACATCCCATAGATTCCTTCTCATATGTGTGGCGCACTTCACACACATGAAAAATACTCTACTCGATGCGGCTTTCAGACATCCTATGACTCTTGAACATGAGGCTCTGATACCAATTTTGTCACACTCCAAGGCTACCCCCTAGACGTAACACGAGACTTGGAACTACAAGAATCCCAAGCTAACCCTTGGTCATAGCAATCTCAAGCATAACAAAGATAAGACATAGCAGAAGCATCAAGATAAGACTTTGGCTTTCAGGAAGGTCTTGTTACTATTATAGGCAGGCATGTTAGAAGTTTGAGGGATAGGAAGTTTTCTAGTGATAGAGTTTTATGAGACATCACTCAATCGAGAAGGCTCCTTGGCAATCCAAGATGACATGGGGACCTGATATCCTTGTGTTTTCGAGCCTTTGGGTGCTTTCTGTTTCTTAAATTTTGAGGACAAAAGTTCTTTTAGTTGTGGATGTTGTAATGACCCTCCAGGTCATTTTCACTGTGTTTGTGCATTTTTAGTATTTTAAGCTTTCCCACAATGGCTACAGGTCATTTATGACTTGCTAGTACAGGCAGTTCGGTTCCCAAGCAATTCATTTGTGTTTTAGAAGAGTTTCCTTATTTTAGAACTCTTAAAGTTGAAAGAGTTGACATTGGTAAACATTTGAAGTAAACAGGCTCGTATGAGAATTATGTCAGTGTTGTTAGCTCCGAGTGTAGACTTTGATCTAGTGGGACCTTTGGTTCAGGTCTTGAGGCTTTCGAACTCATTTTGGGATGTTGGTTCATTTTTGGTTAAAATGGATATTATGGGTGCGGGACCTACTTTTAATAACAATGATCTCCGTTGGGAATTTCATCAATTGTGTTGAGTCCGAAAAGCCATTCTTTTCATAGTAATATATTTCAGTTTTGTGCATGCGTTCGAAAGAACTCTATCAAAGGAGTTGGTAACAATCGCCAAGAAAAATAATAAGTAACCCAATGGAATGTCGGGGTCGAATCCACAGAGAATGGTATGATTACTTGCCACTAAAGGTCGAATATCAATTCACTAGAGTAAGCAATTGTCCGAACAAGCAAAAGTAATGTTGAGGAATGTGGTTTAGGAAATCACAGTTCAAAATATAGCAAAAAGAGAACGTAAACACAATTGGTTTAATAAAGAGTTAAGACTAGGGTTGTACTTCCGATGCGGTTTTACAATGGGATATGAATTGATTATTCAAGCAAACTTTTAATTAATAGCATAGGTAGCTTGGTTTTGAGTTATACTTAGTAGTTTTTCAAGCTACTAAATATATTTACTATGGTCTTCAGTCAATCCCCATAGTTTGACATCAAACCAACCAATTAATGCTTAGGTGAATCAAACTATCTCTAGATTTAACTCTTAGATCAAAATTTCCTATAATCAAGTTATTTCTAGCCTCAATTTGTGCAGAAATCCTGAATTCCCACTATTGAATTCTTACCTAATTTATGAATTTCTTCTTCAAGCAAGCACACAATTAGTAAGCTAAATCAATATTTTTCAACCATCAATTTTATAATTAAAACATGAAGAATTCAATAGACCCATAATTAATAATCAACACATATTCCCAAATTCAATCACCGATCATACACACACCCCTAGAATTGAGCTTAGCTACTCATATTAAAGGAATAAGAGAAGATACCAAATGGATTTTCCAAAATTCCATTAATTATGCAAGCTAAATTCAAATTTCAAGCTCCAAATTGTCTACAATGGTGTTTTTCAATAGAGTAGAAGAAACAAAAATTGCACTATATCAAGTATCTTCCTCTAAACAAATAAGAATACCTGTATCTATGACAATAACTGCAATATATACCTCTAAATTGCATCAAGACATGACAATATTTCATGGATAAAGGCTTAATAAGTTGGTAGATTATGAACTTATTAAACCCCCAAACTTGAACTATTACTTGTTCTTAAGAAAGATACTCACAAGGTAAGGATTGAATCATATTCTCAAAACATAAGGGCAGTACACAAGATTATACGGACTCAAAAACTCAAAAAAATAGTAACTAAAAGACTCAAAACAAAAATACTCAATTTGGTATCACTATAATCTCAAGGCAAGTACATATTTCAAAACTTTTACCAAAATACTTCACTTTTCATTCAAAATAAGGGGATTTGTCATTCAAAACAAGATCATTAAGTTTCTCAAGTTATTGGCATTAACCTTCAAGGTTTGCCTCAAGATTTTCCACACAACTTGTCTCATTCATTCCTCCCGATTGAATTCAAGACTTTAATGTTCACTTCAAGTGTGTAATGCCACTCACCAAAAGAGAGAATCCCACTCACAATCATGCAATTCAGAATAGAGGAATTATAGGAGAACATGAAGACTCTTACTCTCTCAAAGATGTTCGAGTACACACACATTAAACCATAGGCTTGCCCTTCATGTAATTCACCATTACTGTAGAGTCGCCAAGCTCAGAATCACTAAGGACTTGCGGGCAAAGATGTAGGCTAGGGTTAAGGTGAGGATTCCATTTTGGCTCAAGTGACTAAACCTCTCTAACGCTATCATAATCAATCTAATACATTCGCTCTTATATTTTGATTCACATCACCTTATTGCTCCCTTTCAAAATCCCAATTTGTCTCCTTTACAATTGTTATTCCAAGCAACTTTACTTTTTCTCATTAGGTAACACCACCCAATCTTTTGTTTTCTTTCATTCTTTCTTTCATTAGATCAATTAATTCTTAAGATAAGCATTGGGTGCTACCTCACACCTTGAGAAATATTTCTCTTTCTATTATCACAATATATGCACCCAAAAACATGGGTTTTCGCCTACATCACAATGTTTTTTAATCACTCATATTCCCTCCCAGACATAGGCTTTTAGCCTACATTTTCATTTCTAGCCATTAGGGAGAAACATGTGCCAATATCGAGGATTCAAGAAGGTTAAAGTGTGTAACATGGGTGACAAGGAACAATTAAGGATCAAAAGGGGTTAACTAGGATCAATGTTGAGAGAAGGAACTTTTGGGTAAGTGACTAGTCCAAAGAGGGCCTAAGGTCATCTTCAAAGCTAGGCAACATCTAGAATTTCATCTTGAATCACATTCAGGGCAAGTTCTAGATAACATGCATCCATAAGAACTAAGTAAGCCTTACCACACAAGACACCACAACACAAGAAGCTTGCAATTAGTCTCAAAATCAATTGGGAAAAATGACTTTTGACAAGCTATTCGGAGTTCCACACACTCGTTTGTGAATCAATCAAGTGAAACAAAGAGTGTGCAAGTCATGACAAGAGAATACTTTAGAAAAAATCATTTCCCCCTCTTTGCTTCAATTTTAAAATCTTTGCCAAGAAATTTTTTGGTGGGCCTATTCGAGACAAGAAACAGACGGACTCAGTTAAACACTAAGACTTGGCATTTTTCCTTAAGAAAGTTGCCTCTCAATCTATCACAGGGAAATTCCAACCTGGTTCAATACAAAAATAAATAAAAGAAAATATTTGCTCCTTGGAAAAGAACTGTAGTATGAAGAAAACCCTCTGAGTTTATTCCACTAACTACTATTAACAAGGTGAAAATTGAGTTATGCGCTCGTGGATCAATGAAGAACGAGGCCTGGCGTAGGAACTAAGCGTGTTTGCAAAGCATGGGTAGTGAAACAATTGAGCATGTAGGACTAACCCGGTGACATGGAAACTCACATTCAAAACACAATGAAAAAGATTAAGCCCGACAAGGGAAAAATTTAAGCATAAGAAGGTAAACGCCCGATGAGGACAATATCAAACAATAATCCAAAACATGCCCAACAAGGGCAATAAAAGTAATATCTTCAGCCCGACAAGGGAAACCACCATAAATCATCAAACTACTAATAATAAATGCACCCTTCACCACTTTAAATAGAGCATTTCCCTTAATGCTTAAGCATGAATTAAGTAGAAAAGGGATGCAAAGACTCCCTGTGTGGGATACTCATCATCCTCTTGCTCAGTGTCCGCTCCTCCCGAGCCGCAATATGCAACTCATATTGCGCCTGTTGGATGTCCCGGATCATGTTCATCATCATGCTCCTTATCATCACTTCCCAAAGTAGAAAACATATCATCCACGGGGCCAGGAGTGGGATGGGGTGCATCCATGGCATCATCAAGAGAACTCAAGTACGCATCCACCATTGGTGTCTTCCCTTTAGCCTTGTCGACATCCTTCCTGATAGCGGACGCTGCATTCTCCACAACCTCAACCCTCTTGAAAAGTTTGGACACACTCTCTACAACATCTTTCAAAGAAGTCTTCACTGCTTTCTGAATCAAATTTGGAAGCCTCTTAGCTAAAGAGTCTAACTGGGACTCGTGAGAGTAAGTCCCAGCTTTTGTAGGCCAGTCGGGATTGAGGCTGAAAGAGATGGTGAAAACCTAGGAGGGGAATCAAACAAAGGTTTTTCGACTCCATGGGAGTAGGAGTTCCAAATATAGATCTAGCAGGAGAAGAGGCACTGCGCTCGAGATCAGTCTCTGGAATATGCACACCGGCAAAAGGCTGTAACTTTCACTTCTTCATCTTAGGAGCATCAACATCCATCTTCTTTTTAATATCAATTACTCAAGTGGTGGGAGTATATTTTTCAAAGGCAAAATAAGGGATCATATCTCTTGCACATAACTTGCTGATTAGGCTGGATAGAGGAATGAGGCACCGGGTTGACGAGCTTTCTTCTTAATCGCAAGCGACGCAATTTCACCAAAGTTAACATGCACCCCTTACATGATGCAAGAAACTAGAATATCCCCCTAATGGGTAATCCTCTGATGATTCTTAGAGGGAAATAAATGGGAGCGAATGAAATCATACATAGGCGTGCCTCAAAGTGGAGATCCTGGCGCAGAATCATGCCGCCTATAGTAGCCCAAAGAGGTATCCTTGGGGAAATGATTCGGGCAGCCCAGTGTAGCATCTTTTATTTTTGAGTGACCATGGAAAAATATTATAGCGCTAAGGCAATCTAGGTGTCCTGGTAGATGGAGTTGATAGCATCAAATGTAATGTCAATCTCCTTTTCTCGAACAGTCACAGAGTCCAAACAAGGAAAGTGCCAATGTTTCTCGTGTATTTCATTGCATCTTGCTTGGCTTGATACGATGCATAAAATTCTTGGACTACTTTGGGTTAATAATTTCCCAGCATATCTACAAATGGGAACCACTGGTGCACAGTGAATTGGTGGTGGAAGTTTGGCAACTCATCCCTAATTCTCGCAAGGTTAAAACTGCACTCCAAATTAAAGGACCTCTTTTCTTTGGATTTGTCATTGAGGGTTTTCATGCCCTCCACCCCAAAGTGAATCCTATCCTCCTCTTTGACTGGAATAGAAGGAGTTTCTGGGGTAGCAGTGGGAGTTTTATTCTTCCATTTGGACTTTGTAGCAGAAGTGGGAGAAGCTGGGGGTCGTCTTGTGTTCCTGCAAAAATTTGCCCTACCAGAAGACATGATATGCAACGAATATGATCACAACGAAAATAAATAAAAATCTTTTTGTGATTTTAAATATTAGAAGAATAAAATACTACAAGAGTTTAATAAAATAAAAGAAAGGAAAATGCATAACAGAAAAAAAGGGCACCAAGTGAACTGTTGGCATGGGAGAGTGCATGTGAGAGTTGCATGCGGTGACTCGCATTTCCCATGTGCTTTTGCCCCTTAGTGGTAGTAGACTGGCAACCTTAGCACTACATTCGGCATCTCCTTCATTTCGCAGGTGAACACCTGCGATTCTCATGCGAAACGCAGGTGAAAGCAATAAGATTTTTTTCAATTTTTCATTTTACTTGCATTACACATGCGATTCGTTGGGCAACACCTGTGAAATGCAAGTGCGATAAAGGCTATAAACACGTATTTCAACAGGACTAAGGCATAGTAAGCACTAGTTGACCAATTTTATGTTATCCATGTAGTTAGACTACCCCAAAAAACATCATAATAGTAGAAGACCTAAACAATGTGAGACGTATGCTCAACAGCTTCCCTTAATACAGCCGTCATCCCATATTTTTTTGGGAATATCAAGCATCACAACAAACATCCAAGGCATATTAAAATGCAACAAAAATTCACTCTACTCAACTAAAGCACTCAACCAATCATTTATATGCTATTTAAATAACACAAGGACACAATGAGATACAATTTCAGCCTATCACAACAATACTCAACAAAAACTCGCAATGATGATGATTTGCTCTTAAGGACAACATCACCCAATCTATCATTGGGCTAAAATCATGCACCATCACAAGTGGGTTACTCAGACTTCACCCCAAATTCATAATTTTAGGCTCAAAATTATCTCAACCAATATGCATAACTCTAATAACAAGATTCACCAAGTTTGCACACCCAATTTCAACAATAAAACCCCAAAATTTTGGTTCAAAAATCAAATCTCAAGCATAAACACAACATGGTAGAATCTAAGTAGCATGCTTCACTAATAATGTTTCTAAGATACTCAAAAATAATGATTTAACATTGGAGAACGTACCACAAGTGAAGAAAAGGTAATGAGGAGTGAAAAATTAGAGCTTTGAGCCTACAATGATGACTTAGAAAAAAATTGTCGGAAAAGGGAGTGCGACAGCGGCAGAACTCTGGTGGTGGAGTAGTGGTGAAAGGAGAAAGAGATTGTAGAGAAGAATTTGGGAGATTTAGAGATTTTTGAGAGAGTTTGAAGGTTTGTAAAAGGAGTAAAGGAGGAAAAGGAAGTGGGGGAATCAGTTATAAGGAGAAAAGAAGAAGAAGAGGCACATGTAAAACTTCTGACCCTATCGGTCAAAGGGTAGGTCAATAAAAATTCAAGCTTACCTGCGCCTATGGTGAAAAATCCAATTCGCACATGACCACATGCATTTTGCATGTCGCTTCATAGGTGACGCTTTTTAGATTTTTTGGTGCCAGTTCTCTAGTTTGACATACAAAAGCATGTGCAAGGGGCAAATTGACATGGGCTTTCGCCCTTCCCCTTGCATCTGCCTTCAATTTTGTCACGTATCCTTCTGTGCATTACCAACATGGGGCGATGCCACCTGTGGATGCAAGATGTTATTTATAAAATGCAAGTTGTAGCACACATTCCGTCCAAAAATTTTCAGTCACTTAGCCATTTTTCAATCTCCATGCATTCCTAAAAACACTCCAACGGTAAAGTAAATTAACCAAAAATACTTGGGTTGCCTCCAAGAAGCGCTTGATTTTATATTGTGGCACAACGATAGTACCTCATGAATCAACCATTACTCGGGATCAGGGCAATACGATTGGCACGATCCTAACAAAAACACCGGAAGTACTTCTCAATATTTTCATTACCTCCTCTCGTTACCAAGATGATAACATCATAGATACTTATAATTGAAGAGTGTCATTAGGAACCATGTACATATCCACCAAATATGGTGGCTTAGGCATGATCAATCCTCCGGATCCTTCATCCCACTATCATTGTAGATAACAAGTTGGCCTTCCAGTGGTTTGTTTCAAATTTTATATCCCCAAGGAGTTCCAACCATCTCGTCCGTGATAGCAATTATGGATACCACCCTATACTCGTCTAGAGGCTTCATCAATTGACAAACATTGAATGTGATATCCTCGCTCCCCACTCAAAATTTGAGTTCTCCTAAATCAATATTGACAAAGGCTCTTCCCGTAGCTAAGAATAAGTGCCCTAGTATAATAGGCACCTCAAAATCAACATCATAATCTTAAACCACAAAATCAGTCAGCAAGATATACTTGTCCACTTTCACCAATACGTCAAACAATATTCTCACTGAGCACTTACTTGAATGGTTATCCATTAGAAACCTCATCGGTGTGGGTTTAGGATGAACTAAACCTAACTTTCTGAAGATCACGAGGGGCATCAAGGTGATGCATGCCCCGAGGTCACACAAGGTTTTTCTGAACAAGAAAATACTAATGGTACAAGGTATGGTGAAAGCTCATAGATCCTTCTTCTTAGGGGATATATTGCTTGTCATGGTAGTGCTACAACTGTGGAACACTTCAACTATCCCCACATCAATCACTCTTTTCTTCTTCAGCAATTCCATCATGAGTTTAGCATAACTCGGTATTTGCATGAGAGCGTAAACTGAAGGAATATTGGTAGATAGTTTACTGAACATGTATACAAACTTCTTAATTTGATTATCTTCCTTTTTATTGATTAACCATCATAGGATATGGGGGAGGACCTTTAGGCAAAGACTTTGGCTCACTAGGGGCTTCCTCCTCTACCTCAATTGCAACTTGAGGAGGTAATTCTATCTCAACTTTCTCCTTATTTGGGTTATTATCATTGACAACTATATTGAGTGCACCACGCTTCACCCTAATATCCAAACTTACATCATAATTTTTTTCAACCACAACTTCTTTGGTCAGTTTTCTCATCGTATAAAGCATCCTCCCACTTCTAGTATTAATCGCCATCATATGACCATTATTCTTGAGATTTGCAAGGGTATCACTTGGAAGGGTACCTTTTAAATGAGGGTTCATTTAGGATGAGAGATGATCCATTTGATCCTCTAAATGTTTGATGGATTTCGAGTGGGAACTTACCATTCGATGAAGGGTAGAAACCTCACCTTTTAAATCCATCACCCGGTTATCCGTAGATTAAATCCTTTTCAGCATCATTGACAATATATCTTTAATTTTGGAGTTCACTGGGTCACTCACACTTGGTTTGAATGGTGAAGCATCAAATTTTGGTGGAGGTACATAAGGGTTAGCACTTCGGTGATTATAGCAATCACTGTCTCTCTCACGCTCTCTCCATTGACCTTCACGGTCTTGACCTAGCTCTTTATCCCTTCATTGATTTACTTTATCTCAGTTCAAACCTTGGTTCTCTTTGTGAGGTTGCCAAAGGCCTTGATTGGCACTATGATACCCGAGGTGATAACCCGCTGATAGAAAATAAGATTTTTCATCCATAAGAGAGTGAACATCCTTATCATGACCTTTTGAACCATAAGTTCCCATGGCATTGTCACTTTTAGTCCCAGCTCCAATCATATGCTTGGCCAACAAATCAATTTGGGTCATCATTTTGGATATGGTCTAATCTCTCTCCTCCTCCTTTCTCCTCATCACACTAGTCATTATGGAGGAATTAACACCCGGCAAAACTATTAGTCTTTATCATTCCATCTATGAGAGCCGAAGCGAGACCATATGCATGATCCAGAATGGATCCACCCGCAATGTTGTTAGCTACTAATTTGTTCATGGAGTCAAGTAATCTATAGAAGCTTTGGAGAAGGAATCCTTTCGGTAGGCCATGATTTGGACATCATAATTGCTTCTTCTTAAACCTTAATGATACCTCACGCAACAGCTTATCCGGCAATTGTAAAAAATTTGTAATCTCATCTCACAATTATAGCATAC
Organism: Jaltomata sinuosa; assembly: GCA_003996215.1. NCBI lineage: Eukaryota > Viridiplantae > Streptophyta > Magnoliopsida > Solanales > Solanaceae > Jaltomata > Jaltomata sinuosa. Next base: position 56,419 of record QJPP01005477.1, read on the forward strand.
GTGAGGGTGGAAAAAATCTGACCAAGAAAGCTTTAACCAACCCATTCCAAGCCATAATGGATCCTCCCGAAGATCTTCAAGCCATGTGGTTGCCTCTCCCATAAGAGATAATGGGAACAATTGAATTCAAATCAACTTTTGAGTTATGTTTTATATGTTCAAGGGCTGGCAAATCTTGATAAAATTTGAATATGTCAATTTGCATATTCATGGGCCAAACCTTCAAATAGCCCCTTCATTTGTATCAAGTGCAACATTGTACTTATTACATGGAATACTACATTACCAATTGGTTGAGGTAGCCGGATGGCACCAATGGCATCCTACTAAAAGCAACAAAAACAACAAAAAAGTAAAAGAGAACAAATGCTCAACAAAAGTGAATCAAACGACAATAAAATGGCAAATCAAAATCCACTCCCCGGCAATGGTGCTATTTTTTATGACATTCAAAATCACTCTCCCGAAGAAGGTAGTAACAATTGGTAAGAAAATTTATAAGTAACCCAATAGGATGTCAGGATTAAATCCATGGAGAATGGTACAATGACTTGCCACTAAACATCGAATATCAATTCACTACAGTAAGCAAAAGTAAAGTTGGGGAAAAAAAGTTTGGGAAATCATAATTCAAAATATAGAAAAAAGAGAATGTAAACACATTGCTTTAATAAAGAGTTAGAAGATTAGGGTTGTGCTTTCGATGGGGTCTTACAATGGGATATGAATTGATTATTCAAGCAAACTTTTAATTAATAGCATGGGTAGCTTGGTTTTGAGCTACACTTAGTAGTTTTTCAACCTACTAAATATATTTACTATGGTCTTTTCTGAAGCCCCATACTTTGACATCAAACCAACCATTTAATGCTTAGGTGAATCAAACTATCTCTAGATTTTACTCTTAGATGAGAATTTCCTATAATCAAGCTATTTCTAGCCTCAATTAGTGGTGGAAATCCCAAATCCCCACTATTGAATTCTTACCCAATTTATGAACTCCTTTTTCAAGCAACCACACAATTAGTAAGCTAAATCAATATTTGCAACTATTAATTTTATAATTAAAACATGAAGAATTCAATAGACCCATACTCAATAATCAATTACAAGCACAAATAATCAACACCCATTCCTAAATTCAAAAACCCACCATACAGACACTCCTAGAATTGAGCTTATCTACTCATAGTAAAGGAATAAGAGAAGATACCAAATGAGTTTTCCAAAATTCCATTCATTATGCAAGCTAAATTCAAATTCCAAGCTCTAAATTGTCTACAATGGTATTTTTCAATAGAGAAGAAGAAGAGAAAATTATACTCTATCAACTATCTTCTTTGAAAAAGTAAAAACTGCTGAATATCTTTGGCACAGATCACAAAAAAGGTTTTAGAACCTTCCCAAATGCATCATACATAATTAGACAAAATTGTCCTTTGGGGCATGTTCAAAATAAGGGGCTAAATCACCTACGGCTACCTCTTAGGACTTGCGTCTCATAGGTGCCCAATCTCATATGCAATGATGTCCAATTACTTGTGACGTCAGGTGCGAAGAATGTGGCGATCGCCCATGACATTGTGCAGCTCACATATGGCTGACTGCTCAGGCAGTGTCTGAACTTTTATGTGCATTGGCACCTGCAAAACGTAGGTGATCTCTTACTACTCGCATATCTCTTTATACTTTATCTTCCATTTTAAGCTCTTTAGCTTCTATACCTACATCTAAGATAATAAAGGCAATAAATACCTCTAAATCACATCAAAACATGGCAATTACATGGGGTTTCAGATGAATCTGAGGGTCCATTCTAGCACTTTGGGTTTTGGTTGAAACTATTGTGTAGCTGGTGCTGGTGCAGCTGCTCTTGCGGAGCTTGGATTGCACCAGCGAAGCCTGTCCTTGGTAAGCTAGCTGCACTAGCAATGGCTGGTGTAGTCAGCGACTTTCGCTCCAGAAGAGCCGCTTTTGCGGAGCCACTCCTGCAAGAAATGGTCATTGCCGAGGGCTCGCTCCAGTGAGATTTGACTCACTCCTATATAGCTAGAGGTAGTGTTGATTTCCACTCCTCTGGGATTCTCCCCACTCCTGTAGCATCACTCCTGCAATAAAAGTTCCATAGGAGTGATGATCACTGAGTGTTTAAAGGGGTCTCCTTCCTCTTTATTTCTAAAACCCTAAAGCCTTTTCCTAATTGAAGCTAAGCTTGGTTAGAGGGGTTTTTCATTGATTCTTGGCTTTTTCCAGAGATTTTGAGGTACTTCTCTTTCCCTCCTTGTTTTATAGTGCGTCTAACCTTAAATTTTGTATTTCATTCTTAATTTTGGTCTTGAAATTATTGGATTTCTCCATTCTTAAAGTCAACAATTTTGACCATTTAGGGTTCGAATCCTCTCCCATTTCCACCCAAATTGAGGTATGCAACCCTTATCTTGTAAGGAATTGTCACGACCCGATTTCTCAAGTCATGATGGCACCTACAATCCCCCAATAGGCGAATCAATTCTCGTAGCCAAGAACGGTTAGTAATGGGCTACTACCTAACCAAAACGCACCAGCAAGCAGAAGTAAGCGAAAGCAAAACTCGAATATAAATACATAAAGGAAACTACACCAACCCCAAGACTTGGTATCAATAGTACAGAAGCTTCTAATAGGATACAAGGGCTAGTAGTAAAAAAATACAACATAAATTGCCTCCGAAAGTACAAGGAGCAACAGTACAACAGATGAGATGTAGACAAGCCCCGACCGTCAGGCGCTCACCCTAGTCTCAAAGATCCAAAAGCTGCACGAGTCTCCAACGTGATCAACGGCGAATATGCTCAGCTATATCTGCACAAAAAGTGCAGAAGTTAGCATGAGCACCAAAACCACGGGTACTCAGTAGGTATCATAGGCCGACTAAGCGCATATAAGATATAAAAGCAGTAAGTAACAGATAGCAAGAAAGCAGTCACTAAGGCAATAAGCAAGGCACAAAGAGCTAGCACAGATCATCCATAACCAAGAGCTTCAAGTAACACA
>QJPP01005478.1:0-109190 GCA_003996215.1 Jaltomata sinuosa
ATCCTGATAACGGACTTGCTTCCGGACGACATGTTCTGATACTGAGTTTTAGTATGGGGTCTGGGACCTCCATGGACCTTGCCATCCGGGCCAGGGGCTACGGGCTGCGTGTGCCGGTGGAGGGGTATACGGTGGAGTAGAGGTATATGGGCAGTGTCCTTCCATGGAACCTACCTGTTGGGACGGATCAGAGCCGGAGGAGGTACATACAGAGATACCATTTCACTGAGATCTTCATGCATCATATCATTCATTGTTTGAGGCTCCACCCTTGTTTGTTGTTTGTTGATTGTACGCTCCGGTAGTATGGGATGCCGGAGGGTTTGTTTTCACTTGTTTGTGTTCCTCGGTTGTATGGGCGGCCGGGGACTGTAGGTAGACTTTTGCTATTTACTTACAGAATTGTTCTCTATTATAGATAAGTATGAGATTGGTATGATTAGTTGAGTTTGATCCATGTCTCTGAGCATGCCTATTATTACTCTTTCTCTCTTCTTCCTACTCTTGAGGTTACCGGTATACCGTCCATTTCGTAAACTTATTTTATATACACTGTTATTGCAAGGACCCCAGGTGCGTTATTTCTTACTTTCACCTGTGCCTTTGGTGTGTATATTCTGCTTGCTAGCCTCACATGTGGTGCTGTTGATTTCCCTCTGGGCTAGTTCCTGTGTACCTTTCGTTGATTTCTGTGACTACTTGCTTCTATTCTGTCTATTACTGCGCTTTTATCTTATATGTGCCCAGTCGGCCTATGATACCTACTGGGTACCTTATGCTTCGCATTTGGTGCTCACCCCTACCCCCTGCATCTTTGGGTGCAGATCCTAGCGTGGGCCATCGCCGTTAGATTGTTGTGATTCGTGCTTGGAGATCTGTTGGGGACTACTTCAGAATGAGGGTGAGCTCTTGGCGATCGGAGCTTAGCTTTAGTTTATCTTTTGCTTCATGTACTCTATTACCATTCAGAGACATCTGTATATGTTGTTTTGGATTATTTGCACTCCATGTATGTAGTTTGGGCTCTATACTATGATACCAGTTCTTGGGGTTTGGTTTAGTTTCCGCATACGTATATATTTATATCCATGTTATCTATTTTATTCGTCTTGTTCCCTTATTTGCTAGATAGTAGCCCATTACTAACTGTTCTGGGCTACGGGGATTGATTCACCTACCGGGGGTTGTAGGTGCCATCATGACCGAGAAATCGGGTCGTGACAGATACGGATCTACTCATTCAATCAAAACTCAATTTCATTCTCGTTCACGTTGTTAGATATAGTTTTTGCTTGATAAAGAATTATTTTATATTTCACGATAAACCCGATCTCGACTTATCAAAACTACCCCAAACTTTTTAGACCAGTCCTATAATTCATGCTCATAATTTTGGAAGTCTCTGAATAATTTTTTGATTTGTAGAATTAAAATGGACCTTTTAGACATCATATTTTATGCTTAAACAAGGCTACAACACCCAAACGGTTAAAAATTCATTCGAAACTCATTAGGAACCTCCCGGACACAAATCAAATATGCTTGAAAATGATATTTCAGACTCAATAAAATTAATAAAACACCCAAATGAGCTTATATTGATTGGATGTTGACTAAAGTTAACTATCAACTTAGAAATCTCCAAATGTCCAAACAACGACTCAAAATTTATCCAAATTAAAAGTCTCGAGAACTGAACCAAATCTTCGACTAGACTAAAAATTACCTTCCAGACCTAGTAGAATTATTGAAACACGAAAATGACCTTTCTAACCTCGAATTTTTGACTTTGGTCAACTCTCTTATGTTCCAACTTTCAAAATTTAAAAACTCTTCAAAAACTCATCTTGACCCAAACCATTAGTCCTACTAACCCAACAATCGCGTTTTGGAGCTGATGGCGCTGATAGAATTTCGATACGAGCTCAACTTTTATAGATGTTGACTAAACTCAACCATATCAATATTCAAACCTTCCAAAATAAAAAACCTGCATAATTTTCAACTAAACACCTTGGTAACCAAATCAATCATCCTGCAGGCCCCAAATACTATAAAGCAACTACAAAAAAGGTAAAACGGTTAAAATGTATTAATAATGAAAATAATCATTAGTGTTGTTACACTTTTACCCAGTCAAATAATACACTAACACTTCATAAAGAGTCAAAAAAGTCTCAACTTGCCTTAACTGGAGTTCAAATAAGTCAAATTATAATTTTTTCCCTTCCTAAAAGCCTCTAGACAATCCCAATCTAGTCAAATATGTAATTTAGGTCAGTAAACGAGTCTGTAGATACTCCTATTGCTACAAAAAGAATCAGCTCAATAATCAGGTCAAAAAGTCAATACCAAGTCCTGATGTCGAATCTAAAAATTTCATTCAAAAATAATTTACACATAGCTTAGGGAACTCACACATCAAAAAATAGCTAAATCGGGTCAATAACTGACTCCCAAATCAAAGAAATTCATAAATTTTACTTTGGAGCAAAAATATCTATTTAATGACAAAATCGATGATAGATTAATGGAAAATGTGTAATTTACGGATTATAATCATGCCTTACAAAGAACTCTCTATAATCCCTATTGAATCACCCCAAAATGTGATCTTAAGCTCCCAAAATGAGTTATACAGTCTTAAGTTTAAAAATGACATTTTATTTTTTGCCTAGGTATTTTCTTCTTCGTGAAATGAAAGACACCTCGCGATCGCAAAGGCTGACCTAGTCTCAACCCTTCGCAAACATGAAGATTAAAAATGACCAAACACGAACTCAATTTAACTAACCCTATGCGATCACAACTTATCCTCTGTGATCACGATGCACGAACCACACTATTCTTTACGAACGTGATGATGGACCACGAACGTGAAGAGAAAAATATACCTGCACCAGAAACAACAAATCAGTAATAACCCAAAATCGCAATTGTTCCATATGGACCCTTGATGTTCATTGAAAAGTCCGTGAAAATAAATTAAATATGCAACTTGACTAAAAATCACATTCAGATATGTTAGAATTATCAAATCACTGATCTGATATTGTCTTGATTGAATATTGACCGAAGTCAATTCTAAGTTCCTTAAACCTCAAAAATCTAATTAATGCCCCAAATTACTCTCGAATGCATCGAGATATGTACCAATTGTTTAACAAAGTCAAAATCATCTTTCTAACCCACAAGTGCGGGAATTTCATTTCGATCTCGTTTACATGAAATATTGACTTTGGTCTAACTTTTCAACTCATCTAACCTTCAAAACTGAAAAACACATTCAATACCTGTCTGATCACCTTGAAAATCATGTCACTCATCTCTGTTGGTCACAAATACCATATAGATGATATGAGCAAGGATATAATAGATAACTTATGTACAAAACACAAAATAATTATAAGGATCATTACAATAACAAGGGACAAAATCAATTTTGTATAAAAATAACTTTTTTTAAAAAATCAAAAATTAGAGGAACCGAGGGACAAGGTCGGTTTCCTCAGTTAATTTGACCGACGCAGTCCTCAATTTTGTTGGGTGAGTTTTGAGGCTGATTTTAGTAGTAAAAGTCCCTAGGATTTTTTTAATCAAAATATTTAGAGGTTAGAGGTGTATTTGTAGCTTTAATTAGGGTAAATAAGGTCACGATGGAGCCAAGACCTGGATGAGGACAATGGGGGTGATTTGGAGCACTTTCCATTGGGGATGGGGTCACACCAGGGATCTACTCTTAGTTCATTTTTATTTGCCTTAGTGATGAATAAACTGACACAACATATTCAAGGAGAGGTGTCATTGTGTGATATTTGCAGATGACATAGTATTTATTGACAATATGCCACTACCAAAAATTAGGTCAAAATCGAGGGCCAAAATTGACGTTCTAGGTCGGGTTTTTAAGGAAAATCAATGTACTGTACATTGTCGATTTGTCCTGGGTTGGTTTTACGAAATCAATTTGACATGGTCAATTTTACAAATTTGACGAACATGGTCGATTTTATAAAATTGATGGACAGAGTCAGTTAAACCGAGGGACTTCCAAGGCAGTTAGTTAGTTTCAATAAATTAAAAATCAACATAGAAATTTAAAAAAAATGATAGGCTAGATTAGTTTTTTAAAAAATATACATAAAAAATACACCTACATGGAATTGACCCCAAGTATTTACTAGGACATTGAAAAATTCTACCACTCGATCATACATGCGCTTTGATAAAATATTTTCATTGTTTTACGAAAAGGGCCTAAATTATCCCTCACCTATTGAAAATGGTACAAAAATATCCTTCATCCACCTATTGGCTCTATTATACCCCTGACATCCACATTTGAGCTCTAAAATTCCCTTCAAGTAAAAAGAAACTGGAAAAGGGCCAAAAACACCCCTAAACTATAGAAAAAGGTCTAAAATACTCTTCATCCACCTTTTTGGCTCACTTATACCTTTGAAACTAACAACCTTCTCCATATTTTATTTTTTTTAAATTACTTATTACATGTATTTTTTTATTTGGTAAAATAAAAACCTCACTCCACCAAGCTGATGACATGATAAATAACATTAACTAAAAATTACATGTCAGCAAATAAATTTAAATGCTAGTTAAGCACTAGAAAAAGAGAAGAGATGATGTGAAGTGAAGATCCAATAAATACCAACTCTTTCGACAACTAAATTTTATCAGAAAATTTAAACATACTAGTGTCACATTTATACTTATTAGTGTTATGAAAATTAAAAAATTGGACTGGTTATCAAGAATATATTGCCGAAATAAATAGAGATGAACGGAGATAGACACATCAACCTTGTTTTCTAGGTCAAATTTTAACCCAAATTTTTCAATCTCTCGGACTTATTGAACTTAATATGACTTCAAGCACTTCTTAGTTAATTTTGCTATTTTCTCGTTGATTATGCTCTTACCAATTCTAATGTGGCTACATATGAATTGGTCATTAGCTTATTGTGATAACAGTGCCTATTTGGTAAAAGGAAATAGATGAAAAGCTTTGTGGACGATGTTGTTTTACGGGCTGATGGGAGTGACGATAGCTTTTAGTTTCATATTCTTAGTCGTTGGTAATTAATTATTTTTGCGGTGATAGCAACATTCAATGATAAGATTTTCTACGGTCATCTTTTTTTCCAGTTCTTAACTAGTAGTATTTATTTTTACTTACTGACATGTAATTTTTAGTTAATCTTATTTGGGGTGAAAATCATTTACACTCCCCAACTTTGCTTTAAAAATCAAACTCCCCCCTCAACTTTGAAAAATAATCATTCTCCCCCATTTTTCCTAATTTATTTTTCTAAAGGTCTGTTCTACCCTTACATTATCAATCTTTGTCTTTTTTTCTTTTTTTACTTCTTTAAAATTATAATATTTTTATTTTTTAATCTGTGTAATAAATTATCTAATAAAAAATAATATTTTTGCCAAAAATAATAAAATAGAAAAATTTGATTGAGTATAAAAGCTAATGTCGTTTTATAACAAATAAATGAACAGAATAAAAAATTAATTTTATTAATAATAATGAAAACTATAATATAATAACTTTATAATTATATTTTAATGCAGGTAATACAAGTATAATTAATAAAAATAAAAGTATATTTTATAAAAAATTCTTAAAAAATATTTATTTATATTATAAATATATTTTAAATTATAATAGAAAATATTTTATTAATGGCAATGAAAATTCGTTTATTGATATAGACAGTAGAGAATAAGAGATAAGTAAAAGTTAAAGGAAATGCTGGGGTGTATCAAAGAGGGGGCAACAGTATTCACTGGAACCTTCTCGCTAAAAAATTATACTGTATATAAAAGGTATTTCTTTTAATTTTAGTATATATATATAGATTTTGAATCCCTTTAACACAAGAGTAGGTTGGTTCAGTAATTTAGGGGGTTTAAAATTCACCTTGAGATGTCAAGTTTAAATTCATATATATTTAATGCATATAATATTAAAATAATAATTGTAAGAAAGAATATTTGATTTTGCAATAAATTTATAAAAGAATTATTCTACTTATAATATTAATGAACTTAAATAAAAATTTATAAATACTTAGATTAAAAAAATATATTATATATTATATATTATTTTTTTACATAAATGGAAGAATGAATGTCAAGGATAAAATAGACAAAAAGGTGGATGAAGGGTATTTTCAGACCTTTCTCCTATAGTTCAGGGGTATTTTTGGCCCTTTTCCATTTTCTGTTAACTTAAAGGGCATTTTAGAGCTTAAAGGTGGATGTCAGGGGTATAATAGAGCCAATGGTAGATAGAGGGTATTTTTGTACCATTTTCAATAGGTGAGGGGTAATTTAGGCCCTTTTCTGTTGTTTTTATTCATACTCTTCAACTGCAATTTTACACTTTAAAATTCCTTAATTTTCATAAAAATAGTATAAAATCGAGGGACTGCATCAATTTTTCTTAAAGTCCATCGATTTCTTTAAAAATAATTAATTATTCCTTAAAAAAACATAAATCGACAGACTTGGTTGGTTTACCCTTGATTCTTGGACCGACTCAGTCCGTCGGTCTTCCTTCTTCGTCTTTTACACTATTTTTAGTAGTGCGTATAATGAAGTTAATGATAGGTTCGAATTTTGGAGACAGGCCTCGGAGTCTAATGAGCTCAGATTGAGCAGGACTAAGACAGAGTACTTGAGTGCAAGTTCAGCGACGTAACTCACGAGGCAGATGTGGAAGTGAGGATTGCAACACAAGTCGTCTCCAAGAGAGACAGTTTTAAGGATCTTGGATCAATCATTCAAAGAAATAGGGAAATTGATTATAATGTCACACATCATATCAGAGTGGGATAGATGAAATGGAGGCTCACATCCAGTGTATTGTATGATAAGAATGTGCCACCAAGACTTAGAGGGTGTTTGAATTGGCTTATTTTTAAGTGCTTTTGGCTTTTAAACACTTTTTTATTTTATTTTTAGAGGCGTTTGACAAAGACAAAAAGTGCTTAAAAGTACTTTACTTTAGGCTTAAAAAGTAGAAAAATAAGCTAAAAGTCAAAAGTTGGTTGCTACCTACTTTTGACTTTTAGCTTTTAACTTATAAGTCACTTAAAAAAAGTCAATCCAAACACCCTCTTAAATGTGAATTTTATAAAGTGATTGTAGACCAACTATATTGTATGTGGCAAAGTGTTAGGTGACCAAAAACTCACATGTCCAGAAGATGAAAGTAGCGAAAATGAAGATGTTGAGATAGGTGTGTGGCCATATATACTAGGAGATATAAGATTAAGAATGAAGATATTGGGGACAAGGTATGGAGTGGCCTCTATGGTGGGCAAGATGAGAGAGATGAGACTGAGATGGTTCGAACATGTGAAGAGGAGATGCAAAGATGCCCTAGGGAGGAGATGTGAGAGGTTGACTATAGTGTGTCTGAGGAGAGATAGAGGTAGGCCGAAGGAGTAGTGGAAAGAGGTGATTAGACAGGAAATGACGCACCTGCAAGTCACCGAAGACATGACCCTAGATAAAAGGATATATAGGTCGAGGATTAGAGTAGAAGGTTATTAGGTAGTGGAGCATTGTCCATTCATAAGAAATGAGATTAATAACCTGAAAATAAAGTAGCTTGCCTCCGAACATACCGTGTTAAAATATATTGATAACGTAAAAACTCTTTACATTGCAAGTGCATTTAAGTTAAATTCAGAATATATACAATTTTCTCCTTTGTTTTGCTAATCCACCATCTCACACATTGCTTAAAAAGAGATTCAAAGTATGGAAATACACACTAATTGTGAATGGAGTGACCAATGCCTGGACTGTGCCCTGGCCCCGTTGGTCCAAAATCATCCATCTTCTCAACAACTTTTACACTTTCTGTTTCACCATTTCTCGATTTGTGCGTTTCGTTCTTGCACAGGGGCCGTGCTGATTTTTTCTGTATCGTTCCAGTTTTATCGGATGTCCCTGAAGGGACAACCGCTTGTGTTGATGACATAGAAGAAGTTGGAATTTCCACACTTACCACTTCAATTTTTTTCGAACAGTGTTTGCATTGTTTAGACTTTAGATGCCTAATTGCCTCCACAGACAAAATCTCATGACTAAACAAGTTCAACACAAGAATGAAAGCACAGAAGCCCATGATTTTAGTTTTTGCAACCATAGTATTTTTCTAGGAAATTGGTAAGTGAAGAAGCAGAACAAAGAGAGGAAAAATTGGAAGTTGGAATTATTAACAAGCTATAGGTTTTTGTACAAGGTTTTATGACTACACTTGTTATTACAACTGTAGTATATATAGAATTAATGGAAAGTGGGACTATTGCTATATAGAATAACAGAAAGTGAGAAAAAGATTTTGGGACGTGAATAATCGAACTTTGAGGTGCATAACACTTTTTGGCTTATCTATGCGGAATACTCAAAATGCTTATAAGTCAAAATCAGGCACTTTTAGTTTGACTAATCGCATGTTTGGCTAAACTTTTAAAATCAGCTTATTTTAATTTATTTATTTTTTAATAATACTTTTGGTGAGAAATAATTTGTGTTTGGCTAATAAAACACTTTTGAGCAATAATTAGTGTTTGATCAAACTTTTTAGAAGTGCTTCTTAAAAAGTGTATTTTTTCTCAAAATTGCTTATGGAAAAAACTAAAACTTGACCAAAGAAGCTACTCCCTCCGTCCCATTTTATGTGACAATTTTTGACTTAGCACGGTATTTAAGAAAAAAAAAGAAGACTTTTGAAACTTGTGGTCCAAAATAATCTTTGAATATTTGTGTGGTTGTAAATCATTTCATTAAGGGTAAAAAGAGAATTTCAAAGTTAATTTTTTTCTAATTATAGAAAGGTGACATTCTTTTTGGGACAGACTAAAAAGAAAAGTATGCCACATAAAATGGGACGGAGGGAGTATAAGATTGTTTACTATTCTATTCTTAATATTTACTCTAATTCTAAAATATATATTTCAAAACAAAACTCTCAACTTCTTCTACATTTCCCACATCAAATCATTCATCCTCTTACTTTTAAAAATACGTTTAAATTTATAATTTTTGTTTTAAAAGGAGTGGATATTTTAGTCATTTTATCATAAGAACATCTTATCAATATTTTCTTACCAAATATATCAACTTCTTTTTATCGATTTCAATATTTTTATCAAAATATATAATTTGTAAAATTAATTTCAACACTTAAAATTACTTATTAGAACTTACTACTTATCAACTATTTACAATCATCAAATTCACCATGCTAGATTTCTTGAAGGGATATTGCTTACATATTGTTTAGGAGATTATAGAAATGTTTGTTCAGAGTACAACAAGTAATTAAGCCTGTGTATATTAGTAGGGAGCAAACCTTTTATAAATTATATATTTGGATTTATAATTGGATTTCTGACAACAAATATACATGTTTTTTTTTTCAAAAAAAAAAAATTCAATTAAAAATTTCAATCTATATTTCTATTTCAAATTTCTCGAAAATACATATTTTTTGAAACTCATTTTTTTTGGCCTTGGGACTTGGGACAATCCCACTTTGCATTTAATTACTAAAAACTATCTAACAGGAACATAATTTTTTTCACTATTGTTGAATTTTTTCTGTTTCCAGTGAACATGAAAGGAAGGAACATGTGACTGTGTCCTCTCACTCCTCAATAGTGGGAAGATTCTTGTTGATATAAAGTCCAAAAAAAAAGAAGAAGAATTAGTGTTAAAGTTGGAAAATGGATGGTTTGTTTTGGGTAATCAAGCCTGACCTCTTCTCATCACATGGGCATGCACTATCTCTCTATATTCTCATGGCCCTTGCTCTCAAGTTGAGTGTATAGTTTTCAATGGACTCAATTAATTTGTTAAGTCCTCAATTTTATTTATTATTATCATCATTGTATCAATTATCTTGTTAAATAAATATCAACTTGGGTTTGATATTTTTTATTTTTTCTAATTTATTCATTAGTCCATGAGCAAAAAAAAAGGGCAAAAAAACTAGATGCATTTTTGTCAGTGACAGAACTAGGATCATATTAAGGGGATTTAAAATATAAAGAACCTAAGGAGATTCAACATTTATTATATATATGTAAAAAAATATATTTTTGACCTTATATATATATGTGTGTGAGTGTAATTTTTCGATAAAAGAATTTGGATGAATGTAATCCTCTTCTGATACCCTAACTCCACCGACCTATGCCTTTGTGCCCGCGGACTTTAAGAAAATTGAATTAAAAACCTTTCTTTTCAATAACATATGCTTGGCGTGAGAATTAAAGGAATTTGATTCGAGAAAAAATCATCATGTTAGTTGATTTGTACAATTCGGATGTCATTGGTTTTGTCAAGAACACTTGCCTAACCTTCATACTAAGATTTTCATGTTGCAACAAACAAAATATTTATCACATGCATGTATGTACTACCTAGCTATTTGTTTCCCACATGTTCTACTATTGTTTCTAATTTTATATATCATAGTCGTGATCTTCGTAAAAGTTTAATAAGTTGCTTCCTACTTATGAAGATTCACACCCTTGTTACTATTCTTTTACTTTTCCCACCCTCCCCTCCTTCCCCAATTTTTTTGTTGGGTGGTGGGGATGGGAGCTACCGGATGGAAGTAAAGATGAGGTGTTGTTTACCCTAAAAATGATGCAGTTGAATTTGTACATGAGGCCAAGAGCACGCGTGTTAGATCTAGTTTCATTTAGAACCCGTTACCAGCGGATCGATTATCTAAGTAACAAGATGAAGAACGTAAACGAAAGAAAACAAAGCAAAGCTATGAATAGTAAAGGTTTTGTGTAAAGGATCCCTGGAGGTCGTTCCTCGAGGACCGTAATCCTTTCGATGAGGGTTCAATATAAGCGAAATATAGCAATAAGAAGACTAGAGCTTGGAGAGAAAGTAATAGTATATGATATTAGATGTATGAGATCACAGATTGGGGATCTCTTTACCAATGAAAGGAAATCTCTATTTATAGGTTACAATGTAATGTTAATGGTCAATAAGGGTGGTCTGCCCCCGGTTCCCTAATAGTAATGTTTCTAGTGAAACAATGTCATGTATATTATCTATTATAGGTGCCAGCCTGTACCTATTGCCTAGGTCAGGTAGGTACGCTACGCGTCCCCGCACCTGACAAGTCTGGCACCCTTATCCCCTATCCTTTTCCTCCATATCATCTGAGTTCTCCGAAAGTACTTCCCTCAGTGGATCCTTGAGCGAGGTGTTCTCCATGAGCCCTGTCATTGCCTCGTTATGTCGAATTCTTCCCCTAGGAGATCCTTTTATTCTACCCTGCAACACTCGAGGATTCTGACCCAATAGAAATAGTTTGTTCACTTCTTGGGTGCCGCGTCAGCGGGAGTCAAGGATCGTAAAAGACCCTCAATCAAACCCTGATTGTCTAACAATATCACAAAATTCAAAGTGTCTCTTCGTTCTGAAGCTCCATCTTGCCGGGTGTCCATCATTTCATATGATGTCTTCCCCAATGTGAAATGGTTTTTCTCCTTTTCCTGCGATTGCCACTACTTATATTTCAATCCTTCCCTTAATCTCTTTTTGTTCCTTTTTTTCTAATCAATTTGTATTTTTATCCTTCGGCAACCTCCGGCAATCGTTATTCCCTACTTTTTTTCAAACATAGCCTCCACAACTTCTGAACCTTCAATTAGCCAACTATTTCTAGGAACATTCCATTTGATGATGACTTCAACGTTGTTCCCAAAAAAATCTCAAACTCCATTTGGTCAGCGACCTAGGTTCCCTGGTGAAAAAAAGTGACATTCATGTCATCTGCTGTAATTGTGAGTTTCTCAAATCTTTACTCTTGGAGAGTGTCATCTCAGCTAGGCTGATTACTTCTTTGTTAATACCTACCCTTTCATACTAAGTTTTAGACTATCACTCGTGAAGTTTATCGTGGCCTTCTGCGAAAGATTTTGGCTATCTGGGTCAAGTTGGCCCCAATATGTGGAGGATGATGGCTTGCCTTCACATATTCTCTCTTAAAGCCGTTGATAGATTATCACTGGACCATTTTCTTCTTCTTTTGTGTTCACCTCACTTATTCCACAACGGCGTGGTAAAGATGGTGCGTCGAGAAAGAAGGACCCTTTTCCAGAATTTGGATGACATTAATAATCGAGGTTAGACTAACATGTTCCTTGCCATGGAAACCAAAGACCTATCCAGGGATCTTCCCTTGTTTCCCTAAAATTCCCACTATGAGTGCCTTTTTATCTTTGTCTCTATCATTTTATGCATGATTTATACATTACTTCATCCGTCCTTGTTTCCATCCAAGATCCAAAATGGCAGGCAGACACGATAACCCTGGATGTTCTAATCGATCAAACTAACGCATGAGTCACCAAGATCTTAGAAATTTCCACCGTTTAATATAGGTCATGGATGAAGATTGCTCACAAGCAAAAGCGGAGAGCCAAATCCAATGGTTTGGTTCCTTCCATCTCGTTTGTTTTTGGCTCTTTTGGTTTCGTAATTCCTTTGAGATTTTCCTTTCTTTTCTAGGCTTAACAAGTGGCACCATTTTTGTCCTTCCCAAGTAGTCACATCTTCTCTCTCCATTGGTCAACACTCCTTAGATAGAGACTGCAGTCGCAGACCCAAGGAAAGGAAGATGTTGCTAGTGGTGGTTGGCTCTAGTGACTATGATGCCAGTGATAAGAGCTCATCTAATGACGTCCTTCTGGTGGGTAGTTGGTCCTCAGGTGCAGATATGCATGGTATGTTAGATTCCCAGGACTATCCCAAGATATGGATCTGGTTGCCATTTCTAACCCTCATTTTTGCTATCCTCCACTTCTGTTTATGAGTTATTGTTATGTATGAGGTTCCTCGCCAAGTCTTGGCGTAAGGTTGGCCCCATCAGGTCTGATCGATACAGCATCCTATGAGCCTTTGCCTTATATTCATTGTTCACTTGTTCATATTTCATCTTCTAAGGACTACAATCATCATTCCCTGGGCGGTGTTAGGCCCAGGGAGTCTCGGGTGTGCAATGACCCCCTAGGCTATCAAGTGTTTTCCTGCCCCCATCTCCAATCCTTCTTGGTGGAAAGATGTTTGCTTGAGGATCCCTTTGGAAGTTGACCCATAGTCGAGGCAAACACAGGTTGCTAATTTTTTGTATCCCACTGTGTTGCAGCATGATTGGGAATTGATTGACCCGATTGCGACCGAGTATCACTTGAATGTTCTCATGACACTACACAGGTATAGAAATTTTGAGTCCTTATGGGTTCTTACTTGTTTCTGCTAACTATCTTATTATAAGGCCCTTTTCTCAATTCTTTCATGGTACAGGCCCACGTGCTAACTTCCAACGGCCTTCAGTGCTATCTAAATAAGAGGATCATGCTCTCAACATAGGTCAATGGTCTCTAAGAGAAGCTTTCTATCTCTCGCGACCTATCAGTACCTACTGATACGCTAGCCCTTTGAGACTCCGAGATTAGGGTCCTGATAGATGAGTTGTTGGAGACTAAAGACGTATCAGAAAACTATATTCCCAATGCCGCAAATCTATTTGTGGAGGCTTCACATTACCGAGGGCTCAAAGCTTCTCAAGTAAAACGTTTCGAGGCCTTTGATACTGATGAGTCTTCCCTGGTTGAGAGGATCCATCAGCTTGAGTCAGGATCCATAGATGCTACTTCTTCCTAGGCTCCATTGGATTTCTTTAGTGATGAAGTGCATCAATTGAAATGGAAAATAAACTTTAAGAACCGAAAGTTTTGCCGACGAAGGCACAAGTCAAATTTGGACAAAGCGCTCATTATTCAGGAAGCTAGACTTTAAACCCTCAAAGAAGTGGAAGCTGGAGCTCCAGTAATAAGGAGAAAATCTCTGAGTCTCAGTACTTAATGGGCCTCACTCAGGCCTTAGTTAGCCTTGAGTATCTAGTGTCTGCATATGATGAAGACCTCTCAAATAGGGAAATGTCTTGTGACCCTCGGGACAGCGACCCCAGCGATTAGCAATTTTTTGTCGGGCCTTTGATTTTATGTTAGTTTTGTATAGGGCTCATTTATTTTCCTTTGTACATACCCCTCAGGATTTTCAACACATATTGATAATAGAAGAAGAAATTTAATCATTCTTTTTTGTTATTTTTTCTGACTTTTCCTTGAGGCATGATAAGATCTGGAAAGATCTTCCTTGGTTACTGGGTAGTTACAATGGGGATTAGAAAGGAAATTTCTTGGACACTTTGTTTTATTTGAACCATCACGCCACATTTTTCAGCTTTAACTACTGATACCACGTAGTTTTTGCTAATTTTTCATCCTGGGCAGTTCACCGGGAATATTTAATAGGCTTTGGCTTATAAATAGAGCCCTACCTGTTCCCTTTCCCATCCCCTTCTACTTATTCGATATGATTTTCAGAGAACTTATAGAGAGTGATTTAATTTTTTTGTGAGGAAATTCTTCTTATTCTTTTCTTTCCCCTCGAATGCTTCTTCCTACTTGTCTTCGACCCTGAAGTTAGTCTTTCCAACAAACTCTCTGGGTTGTTAATGAGGATGAAGTAGCAGTTGGGTGTGAAAACTAGGGTGAGGATGAAGGGTTCTACTGTATGAGCTGCCTAAGGCGGTGTGTTGTGCCTTAGTGGTTTTCTACCATCAAGATATTCTTGAGTTTTGGATGCTGAATATCTACCACTGGGGTTGTGCATTATGCATAAAGTAGTTATTACTACTTGATACACTTCATTGCCTTATGTCGGGGAATCTTGTGAATAGCACAGGATTTTCTCATATCTAGGGTCCATTGATGTTGGATTTGATCTATGCTTTTGGTCAACCTCCACAGAGCCTACCCATACATCTTCATGTTTTACCACAGTTCTCCACTTCTCCCCTTTTACCTCTAGGCAAATGTTGACGTTGTTAAGGTTGAGGTGTCAGGCACTGACGATCAAGCAACGGACCATTAGAGATAAAAGATTCAAGGAATTCTTGAAGCAAGCCCTGCAATGGTGCGATTAGACTAACCAACCCATCAAGTTCTCCGGAGGATAGTGCCCTTGTACTGACGAGTTTGTGGAACATCTCGAAGGGCGGTGCCAGAAGCGATAGTACTGGAGGGACTTGATGAGTGGCTCTGATTTCTAGGATTGTAATCCCTCTTGCAGGAATATTAAAAGTTGATCCACTTAAAAGAGAGTTTTGTACATTTAGTCTCATTTTTATTGGAGATATCAATTATAAGCCCTTTTTGGGTCTTTTGCGAAAGAATCTTTTTACTAATGTTTGGCTTTATGAGTATTTTATTTACTTATTAATACTTACAAGACCTAGTATTCTTATTGATGTTCCTTCTTAACAAGATGCAGCTAACACTTTTGAGAATCCAAACTTAACGCCCTTACTATTTTTTAATGATGACCAGGAATTTTATTCCTTTTATCCTACCAAGGGAGGTTACATAAAAGTCTCATTCCTTGAGATGTGATTTGATGACTTAAGCTAAGCCAGGGCCATAAGGTTAAGTTTGAAGTGATTTCCATTTGACTGGTATTTGTGGCACATCTATTTGATCACTCATCATTGGATCGGTAAAGATGCATCATTATCTGATTTTAGGGCGCTAGGCCCTCTTTTATCCTCGATTCTCAAAGGGGATCCTTTGGTTTATGTTTTATATGTTGAATCGCTAAGTTAAGACATCTCTAGATTGCTTAGGGTGTAGCATTTAGGAGAGGGTCGGCCTTTCTCTCATGATCTAATGTCTAACTTAGGTTTTATTTCTTCAGGGATGAGGAATTTATTTTTCTATATAGGCTATCTTTGGGATTCTGACTTGTTTTGTTGCTTATTAGTGATCATTCTGTCACAATTTCATGGTAGCAATTATCAACATTATTTGCATCTCTTGTTGTCTTTCCAAGTCCTGATTCTCAAGGCTTTCATTTGTTTTATCGACAGTCCCTGATATTTTAGAGTTCCACTGAGGGTTTTGGCATTTCAAACATAAGTCCTTTTTAAAGAGTGAATACTCCGGGGACTCACTTAACCCCCTGATTTAGGAGCAAATTCCATAGTTGAAAGCGAGTCCAGACTCGGGAGGGAATCCCTAGTTCGGAAGTAAATCCCTGGTTTGGAAGTAAATATTTAATTTGGGAGTGAGTCCTCAATTTGAGTTGGGATGCTCGATATTTATTCTTGTCCTTTAGATGCCAGGCCAGTTTCTACTATGAATCATGAGAAAGATTGCTAACTCATATACAACGAGAAAAAGAGTGTTCTATTAATTCTTCTAAATAGTATAGACTTGAAGCACGCTCGAGGCGATTGGCCTTTACAAGTTTTGATAGAAAACAAGAACTTTGGCATTAATCTTGCATCACTCTATGCAACCTACTAAGAGACCCTGCCAGAAGAATCTACCATGGGACTGAAATAATGTATGGGTAGAGAGGAATAGCCAGAGCTAATGGGAGTTATTTCCACTTGATTGATTGTATTAGGTTATAATCCTCGAGGGATGCAGAGTAGAGTAAAGGGATCTCTGGGGGGAAGAATTGTAACTTAACCAAGAAACGACAGGGTTCATGGAAAGGACCTCGCTCAAGGATCTACTGAGGGAAGTCTTTTTGGAGAACTCAGATGATATCGAGGAAAAGGACATGGGACAAGGGCACCAAACTTGTTAGGTACGCGAATGCATAGCGTACCTGAATGACCTACGCTATTGTACAAGCTGAACACTATAACGGATAATACACATGGCACTGTTTCATTAGCAACACTACTAGTAGGGAACTAGGGGCAGACCACCCTTATTAATCATTAGACTTACATTGTATCTTATAAATAGAGATTTCCTTTCATTTGTAGTGGGATCCACATCTATAATTTGATAATCTAATAGAATATACTATTACATGCTCTCCAAGCTCTTGTCTTCTCATTACTTTCTTACAAATATTCAACCTTTGTTTGAAGGATATTACGACCCCTGAGGAACATCCCGAGAGGCTCCATTATATAAATCTTTTACTATATACTGCTTTACTTACATTTATGTTCATTATGCTTCTATTTTGATAATCGATCCACTGGTAACGGGTCCTAAACATAACTAGATCTAACACGTGTGCTCTTGACTCAATCTACAAATTCAACTATACCATTTTTAGGGTAAACAGTTTGGAACCCAGCATGGGGCTAGAGATATTATGTGTGGATCTGGTTTTGTTTGCTTGACCTGTTAGGTTATCCGTGTATTTTAAGGAAAGCAAAAGGAAGGACACAACAAGGAGAATAGGAGGAGGTGATGATACTGAAGTGGGTATACTTGCAGCAAACCTTGTAGTGGACGTGAGCAAGAGATCATTACGTTAAAAGAAGAAGTTGCAGACATTTCAGATTTGCTGAAGGAGGGGATATAGGCTCAAAAGGAAAAGGATGAACCAAACCAGGTAGAGCTTGATCTGAACAACGACTTGTTTGAGATATATAGAAAAGAGCTCAAAGTTGTCTTCGCTGAGATACTCTCTCGGCTAGAGTGAAAGCCGAAATAAATGTTGGAACCTTTGCTGAGGGGTTGCATTTAATAAACATGGACAGCCCCTCAAGACTCAGCATAAACAAGAAACTACTGGGGAACAAGGCCTCGAGACACGAGGAATAGCGAGGAGACATTGAATTAGAGAAAATACCTTCCAGGGTCAAAACGACCATCTTTCACCAGTGACTGCTTTATGAAAAGGTATTCCTAGGCAAGGAACTTGACCCAGGAAAAGGAAAGTGATTCTAAACTATCTTTGAGCTCACTCAAATTGTTCTGCTTGGTGACTCTCTAATCCTACATGTACCACCTTGGGAATAGCTATGCATGAAGCGAACGCTGGTGCAAAAGAACCCCACCCCTTCGATAAATCAATGTGATATCCCACAACTCTCATAGGAACAAGGCTCATGGAAATTACATAAAAAGAGATATGAAACAAGCAAGCAGCGACCATGCCCCTTAGATCAGGTGACTCCTCTCTACCCACACACCATTTTTTAGTCCTTTGCGTTAAACTTGCATTCGTAAAGCAAGAGTTGTGGCTTGAATGTAGCAACAATGAACACCCCTTTTATCATAGACCAACTTCAACACTTATGCACATTTTTTACCACGACTTTATCCCAATGGGTACTCAAACTTCCTCAAAGAGACCATCCAACAGAGTTCAATACTAGCACAACCACACTTGACTTTTGAAGCACAAAAATAATGATTTCCCTTAAGAGAGTTGTCATTCAATCTATCATCAAGAATTATCGATCAACAAGCTCAATTAGTTGGTATATCCACACAATGCGCATAAAACTCACACTATCAAACCAAATTTGCTCACCGTAATAAGAATATTCTATTTCACATAATTAATGAGAACATGGATGACAACTAATCTCACATATGTAGATGCTACAATATTCTACTAACAACCCAATTGAAATGAAGACTATTCCTTAAAAATGATGTCACTCAATCTACCATCCAGCCAAATCATGCATCACAATCAAGTAGGGTTACTCAGACTTCACCCTCAACCTAAATCAAACAATGAGCCAATATGAACAAGCAAGGCATTGACCAATATCTACCAAAATTCATCTTAACATGCAAAACATTAGCAATGAACCTAAAATTTTATTTCAATCATGAAAAATCAAAGAGATTGGGAATAGGAATTTGGAATATACATTATCATGAGCATAACATAACTCCTATTAAATCAAGATTCAAACTTTTAACTTAAAGGAGTACATACCGAGAATGTGAATGTGAGAGTCAAATAAAACACTTAGAGAAGAGTGGAGCTTTAAAGCTCTTTCCAATGATGGATTTGCAGTGGGTCTCACAAAAAAAAAGGCACAACAGTGGCAGTCGGTTATGTAGTGGCAGTGGTGACTGGAAATGGGGCAAAGAAGGTGAAGGGTTTGATTGAGATGGAGGTGTGTTGTCAATGGAGTTTAAGAAAAAGTGAGAAAAAAGAAGAAAAATTGGGTGAGGAAAAAAAAAAGACACGCGGGTCATCCACTGGGTCGGGGCAGCCAATGGGCTAGGTCAAAGTATTAAGAACTTACCTGCAATTTAAGTTCATTTGCGAGCGCAAATTCCCCCCTGAGTCCCATAACTATTACACAACAGACGATTATTTGCAACTTTTTGCTTCAGTGCTATATTTTGGAATGTGTTCCCCTTGTGGTCGCCAATCAACGTTTGCATGCCGCAAGTGAGGCGTAAAAAACTCCTTTTCTCAATTTCTTCCAAGTGTTCTATCTGAGAATTGTATTTCACTTGCGGTTTCCAACAGGCGTTTACAATCCCCAAGTGTCTGTGTGGTGCAAAACCATTCCAATGGCTTTCATTACTTATCTATTCTCCCATTCTTTTGAAATCCTAAATACACCAAAAATAGCAAAGAGTGAAGTAAAACAAAATTAAAAAAATATTTGGGTTGCCTCCCAAGAAGCACTTGATTTAATGTCGTGACATGATGAGAGTACCTCAAGATCATGGTGCACCCCAAGGAAATGCCTAGGATGTTGGAAAACTTCCATCCAAAAATGCGGATGCACTTTCTCACAATGGTCACTAAATCTTCCCTTTGCCACTCCTTTAACTCCTTGGAGGTGGAAATAGGTAGTGTGGCATTGGGACCAAGATAAACATTACTCAAGAGAGGTGACCTAGGCTTGAACTCTAAACTTGAGTAGGTAAGGGAACCTAAACCTTTCATGGTCATGCCAACCTCTTTGGGATCCCTTACTACCAACTCATCACATTTCACAAGAACTTCATCCGATGATTCCCCTTCAAATTTTCCTTCCAAATTCATTTCAACCAATTCATCATTTGTGTCAATCATAGAGATCAACTGCAAGCCCTTTGGATGCTTCATTGATTTGCACACACTAAAGGTGACCTCCTCTTCACCCACATGGAATTTCAACTCCCTGCACTCAACATCAACTAGAGTACGTCCGGTGGCAAAAAATAGGCACCCAAAAATGATTGGCACCTCAAAGTCAACCTCACAATCTAGCACAACAAAGTTAGACAAAAGAATAAACTTATCAACCTTGACTAATACATCCTAAAAAATGCCCATCGAATATTTGATCAACCTATCCGCCATCAGCAAACTCACAGGAGTAAGCTTAGGATCACCGAGTCCCAAACTCCTAAAGATAGCGAGAGGCATCAAGTTTATACCCGTCCCTAGGTCACACAATTCTTTGAACAATTGATAAGAACCAAAAGTACACGAAATGGTAAAAGCACCTGAATTTTATTTCTTCAAAGCTAGGTTACTCGCCATGATAGCACCACAATGATATGGTACCTCTACATTGCCTACATCCATATTTCTCTTATTTGTCAACACACCTTTCATGTATTTAACATACTCAGGTATTTGAAGTAATGCCTCTACCAATGGGACATTCAAATATAATTGTTTTAACATAGAAAGGAATTTTCCAGATTAGGCCTCCTCCTTTCTTTACCTCAGTCTTTATTGGAAAGAAGGGGACACTTTGGAAATGGGAAAGGAGTTTTTGAGATCTTACGCCATTTTCACCCTTAATATCAATCACCACTTGCAGAATGGGTTCTTGCACATTCTTTTGAATAACCTTTTCATCGATTACTGGTTGATCTACTTGTGCCACTTGAAAATTGGGGATCGGAACATCAACCTTTGGACTAGCCTCATTGCCCAACAAAGGCTCCACTTGCTTTTCTTCCAATTGAGATTTATTGACCATCTTCTCTCCACCCAAAATAAGTTCAACATCTTCAACCACACCATTAAGCATTTGTCCACTCCTAGTCATGATTGTCATGCAACGACCATCATTATTTAGGTTTGGATGAGTATCACTATGAAGTGTGCCTTTGAGCCTCGGATTCATTTGAGTGGATATTTGAGTCATTTGAGCTTCAAAATATTTTATTGAAGCCAAATAAGATCTCACAGTTTGACTTAGGGTCGATACTTCACCTTTCAATTCTCAGACACCCACACCGGTCGACTAAACTCTCTTTAATACACTCGCAAGCATATCTTCAATTTTTGAGCTTTCAAGATCAATTAGAGAGGCTTGAGTTTGATTACATCGATACTCTAATTATTGAATCAATCTCTATCCTTGTCACTATCTCTCCAACTACCATCATGCTCTTGGTCGCATTCTCGATCTCTCCAATTTCTATCCCTTTCTCTATCTCTCCAAGTGTCATCACAATCTGTATTCCAACCTTGATTCTCATTTCCGTATCTCTAAGAGCCTCGATTTGAATCTTGGTATATACATCATCATCATCATCATCATCATGTGATCTACTCCCTTGGGCACCAATAACATTCACACTCTTAGTAGCTGTACCCATGACATGCTTAGTAAGAAAGTCTAGTTGAGTCATCATCTTAGACATCGTCTCTTCTCTCTCCTCATCTTTTTGTCTCATCTCCTTGGTGACAATCATAGAGTGACACCTTTGCCATCTCGACTTCCCAAGTGTTCCAAGCATGATTCGTCTTTAGCACGGTTCGTCTTTGTTATTATATCAAACAAAGCCTTAGCAAGGTCAAAGGTTTGATCCATCAAAGAACCACCAGCTAGATTGTTGGCAACTGCCTTATTGATTTAATCCAAGGACCTATAGAAATATTGCAACAAAACATCATTGGGGTACTTTATTTTTGAAATGCAACCTCGTCTCATGAACAGGTTCACCCAGAAATTGTCTAAAATTCGTGATCTCATCACGAAGTTGAAGCATACCAGATAAAAGAAAGAATCGATCAAGAAAAGCTTCAATGAGATTATTCCAAGATGTAATAGAACCTTCAAGAAGTTTCTCAGGCCATGTAGTTTCTTCCCCATTAAGGAGAATGGAAAGAGCCTCACGCGAATAATATTTGTGATGTTTAATGGTTGGTAAATCTCTGTAAAATTCTTAATATGTCAGTTTGCATCCTCGTGCAGGAGTCCTCCAAACAGCCCCTTCATTTGTAATAGATGCAACATTATGCTTGTGACATAAATTATGACATTCCCCACCGTTGGAGGTAGGCAAATGACGCTTTCCACACCTGCATGACCCACAGGGTCATCTTCATCCTTTTGGCTATCAAAACTAGTATTGTTGCTAGCATGGTTACTCATGTTGTCACCTAGCAAAATTTTAAAAACAACAAACAAAATAAATTGAAACAATGTGCAAACAAGAGTGAATCAAAGCACAAAATGGGACATTTATTACCTAATCTTCGCCCAAATCCACCCCCTAAATCAAGATAGTGTGTAAGAGGTCGTTGGCAATATAATTTTTCCTATTAGGTAGTGGTTGATCCCACATGGATTACAACACAAATTCACCTAATTTTGTATTTAAAATCACTACTTGAATGTACATTGCGTAAACAACAATTAAGTAAAATTAAAATGGGGTGTTTGTTTGTAACAAGGTTATTTCAAATTAATAGTAACCAATTGCAACATGTAACACCTTTGAATTAAATCAAGTAAGGAAGGCTAAGGGTCTGGTTAGATAGAGTAGTAATTATAATCGGGTGATTAATAATTGACTTTGATTCGATTATAGTATAAGTAGCATTGGTTTAGGCAATGTTAAAGATCTCTAAACCCAATAATATCTCTACCATTGGATTTTCTCAAACCCCAAGGTGAATATCTAAGTAACCAATCAATTAGAGCTTAAGTAGACTAAGCTATCTCTAACCTTAGTCCTTAGATGGAAAAATCTCCAAATCATTGCCAATAAGTCCTTACCCAATTCAAATACCCTTTCTCAAGCAAGATATGAACTAGAGAACTAAACTAATGGTTTGCAACCATCAATTTTATATTGAAAACTTGACAAAATCATTAGACCTATAATCAATAATTAAATCGAAGATAAATTTATAGACACCCAATTATAACTACACATTCATCATTACACACCCACCTAGAAATGGAATTAACTACTCATAATAATAAAAAAAAAGATTATAGCCAAAGAGTTTTTCTCCAGTCACAAGTAGTAATAATTTCCAATTCTAAGCTTAGATTTAGAAACATTGGTGTTTTATTCAAGAAAGAAGATGATGTAAGTAGTACTTTCTTCCTTTTTAGTATAAGTTCCAAAGAGGAATGTTCATAATTCAATGAGAATCATCATAAAATCTAGAATTGTCCTTTGAAAAGCCTCAATTCTGCTAAAAAATTGGTACAAACTTGAACTTGATTATGGAATTGGTACCCCCTTTTGGTATGTACTAATAGACTTTGGCCAATAAAAAGAACCCCCTCACCATCTAATCCTCTAGCTTAAACTTCCCTATTTCTAAAGGAGAATGCCCCCGTATCGTTACTTGCGTTCTGCTTGCAGTTCACTTGCGAGTGTAATTACCGACTTGCATCTCGCAAGTGTTCTGAGAAGTTTCCAGCTCAATGATTTTCATTTGCGTTAGAATTGCGTTCGCAATTGCATGTTTGTGCCTGCAACTGCCAAAGGCGGTCTTCCTAGAATCCAGTCTTGTGAACATGACTTTTTCCCTTTATTTGCGACCCACTTGTGCCCCTAAGTGGCCTTTTACATTTCACAGTTTCTAGTTATTGGATTGTGTTCTTTCTTTAACTCATCCCTTTGGTTTTTTCCTCTTTTTTTTTTTGCATTTTTGGGTTCTAATCCTTGTTTTACATTAAAACTCTTGAATGCCTACACATGTGAACATCAAGACATAAGAATCTTCTTTAAAGCATAAGATTTAGGCAATAAGTAACGCTTAGGAGCTCAATAAATTGGTAAATTTCTAACATATCAATTATTATCTCAATATCCTAACGCAATGTTGAAAATGGGTGGATGAGATCCAATGCGCCTAACTCATGAATTTTATTACTTCTTATATCCACATATGATTTTAGTATACTCTTCTCAACAGTGACAACATCAATAAATATATGGTCGAGTAACCGGTCCTTTAATTTT
This sequence comes from Jaltomata sinuosa, assembly GCA_003996215.1. Lineage (NCBI taxonomy): Eukaryota > Viridiplantae > Streptophyta > Magnoliopsida > Solanales > Solanaceae > Jaltomata > Jaltomata sinuosa. Next base: position 24,090 of record QJPP01005478.1, read on the forward strand.
AGCTTGTCAATTTGACTTACAAGTACCTTTTTAGCCTCATACAATTGGTTTGGTGCGACGTGGAGTGAGGCCCCTTGAAAAATATTGCTCGCCTGATCACTTCAATTCGATGCACCCCTTTAATTGCTCATCTTCAAAACTTGACACACGTGGAAGGTGAGTATTGTTTTCTCTTCAATTTCAATTCATTTCAGTTGTTGCTTCTCTTTATATAATATATATTAATATAATATTAAAATTCTTCCATTAAGATACTTGCTTGATTTCCTTATATAATTTCTTGTTTTTAATTTGTTTTTACTTCAAATTTCTTCAACTTTCCACCGTTTAAATCCTACACATAAAAATATAATATTAAGTACCAAATAATATAATATGTACTCAAAAGACAATTAGAAAGACTAAAATATGAGACAAATAATGGTTAAATATATGTTTTTTTGACCTCACATCATGAGGCATGCTTAGTGAAGGTCAATCTAACAACGAAGAGAACCTATTCATAAGAAGCAACTGCTTTAGTTCTTAAATTATAACCAACTTACTTTCACAGAAAATTTGTACTAGGTTTTTGTTTTTCGAGTTGTAAAGGCTTTCAAGACTAGGGTAGAGTCTTGAAAGGGCGAGTTGAAACTTGGAAAGGAATGATGTTAGCGTTAGACCCTTTGGTTACAAAATTGTAACCTAGAAACTGCTTTAGTTTTAGTGGAGTTTAGAGGAAAATCCTACTAGGGCAGGTGGTGTTTTTTTACTCCCTTGAGTAAGGAGTTTTTTTCATGACCCAACCCGTCATGAGTAGCACCCACCCTAAACCCTCGGATGAGCGGACCAATATCAACCCAACACTTAGTAAAGTCTAACAGCTCAAAAATAATTTGCATTACATTAAACTAACCATTCACTATCAAATACTAATAAGACAAGATCATGCGGAAATACCCCTAGAACTGAAACACATTGTACCAAAACATCTCCTACTATCTAAAATACGGGGAAGCAACCCCAGAAACAATAGAGTCTAAGTCCGAACAATGGACTAGAGAATATACTAGAGAAACCATGGTAGCCTGGAAGAAGCAGTTCACCCTTGGAATCTGGAATCACTGGACTATATCTGAGGTCGTGTAGGAGCCACCAGAAGATGTCATGTACTCATAAAAGGAAAACAAGTGCAGAATCAGTACACAACCACCGTGTCTTGGTAGGATCATTGGCCAGCTCCAACAAACAATATAAATACAATAAACTAAAACTGAGTAAAGTAGCAACAACATGTAGTAACAACCAACAATATGATTCCAGGATCTCAACCTACCTTCTAACTTATCAACCACATAAAAATAGGTTCAACAATCATTTAACCATGAACAACAATAAAGACATTTACCCTTATTGCATTCTCAAACCAACTACGGATCCCTAGACTAACACCTAGTATTTACATGCAATTCCCAGTCCACCCTAGGACCAACCCCGCATTTAAGTGTAACAAGCCGGCCTCTCAAGGACCAACATAATAAATCCAAATTCAGAAAATCAACTTGGTCCACTCATGGAACCATCAAAAATATAATCAACAATATAGATTAAACCCGTACCAGGCATGTACCCGAGCCAACTGATATATATAACCTGTACCAGGCATGGTACCAAAGTCAACCATTATTATCCTGTACCAGGCGTAGTACCCAAGCCAACCGTTAGTATCATGTACCAGGCGTGGTACCCGAGCCAACTGTTAATATCACACAAAAACCAACAATCAATACTAAAATGAACACAAAACATCCTTGTAAACCAACAAGAAATAATCAAGTTCATTTCACATAATTGACACCCCAAATACTTGGATATTCAATCTTCCTTTCCTAAGCACAAAAGCACATACAAGTTATAGTTACATGTATATACATTGTATTTGGAAAACATTAACCATCACCTACCTCGAATTTCTTTTGGAAACTTTACTAGACCAGAGCCTTCCCAGTTTCCATAGCTTTAGCTTGATCTTGGTTTTTGGGATGAAAAAAGGTGAAAAATGGAGTTGAAATTGCCCAAATCGCCCCTGCCCTTCTCCAAAATGATCTTGAGAAAAAACTGAATGTTTTGGGAAAGTTTTTGCATTAAACCCGACTTATTCCTCTATAACAGTCCGTACACCACTATAGCAGCACCAATGTAGCAGAGTTGACCACTATGGCGGTGCTGACCGTCGTTGACTTCAGCTATAGTGGGAATTTCTCTGCTATAGTGGTGGCTACGGTAGCGCGCTGTCAACCTCTATAGCAGTTGACATGAGATAGAATCTTGGAAAATCCCACAAAAGTTCATATTTAATAAGACACCTTAAATCGTGATGTTCCAGAATAACCCTTTTATGTCAACCTTAATACCGGGAATTCTACGTACTCGAATTTATTTTCGAAAAGTCCCCCCGGACTCCTTAACATCTTAGCTAATAAAAAAACTAGCTCAATATAAGATACCTTACACAATCCTCACCCGGATTGTCCTAGACCATACGTCGCGCAGAAATCATCTGAGACTAGCCTAGCCCAAAATTTCCAACTCCCAAAACTGAAAATTTTCTAACCTGAAAGTTAGCACAAAAAGTTTAACCATAGTAACAGACCCAGTCGTTCAACACATACCAATTTACCCATCGTTCATCCCCAAATGATCAAACCCAAAAAGATAAAATAAAAGAGGGAAAGTGTAGTACCTGAATCCTCAAACAAGTGACGGTACTGTCTCGCATATCCTTCTCGGTTTCCCAAGTGCCTTCCTCAGTCGGAAAATGCTTCCATTGAATCTTCACCAATTTGATCTCCTTTGTCCTCAACTTTCGAACATCCCGATCAAGAATTGCAATTGGTTCCTCTTCATATTGAAGATCCTTATCTAGTAAAACTGAATCCCACTTAATGATGTATTGCCTATACCCATGGTATTGCTTCAACATGGATACATGGAAAATATGACAGACTCCACATAAACTGGGCGATAGTGCTAACCTGTAAGCCACTGGCCCTATAATCTCGAGAACCTCAAATGGACTGATATATCGAGGGCTGAGCTTTCCCTTCTTGCTGAATCATATAACCCCCTTCATTGGAGACACTTTCAATAACACCTACTCACCTACCTAAAAATCCATGTCTCTTACCTTGCGATCTGCGTACTCTTTCTGCCTGCTTTGGGCTGCTAGAAACTTGTTTTGAATTCTCCTTATTTTTTCCTGAGCTTCCCTTACAAAGTCCACACCCAAAGGCTTCACATTGCCCTTCTCAAACCACCCTATGGGTGATCTATATCCCCTCCCGTATAACACCTCAAATGGTGCCATATCGATACTAGAGTAGTATGTTGTTGAATGAGAACCCACACAATGGTAGAAACTGGTCTCAATGACCCCCAAAGTCGATCATACATGCTCTCAGTATGTCCTCCAATACCTAGATTGTCCTCTCTAACTGACAGTCTATCTGAGGATGAATGTCATGCTGAAAGTGAGTTGAGTGACCAACTCTTCGTGCAACTTACCCTATAACTTGGAGGTAAATTGAGTACCTCTGTCTGAAATGATTGAGAGTGGCTTACCGTGCAGTCTCACAAACTCCTTAACATAGATCTTAGCCAACTGCTGCGAATTATGATACACCCTGACCAGAATGAAATGAGATGACTTGGTCAGCCTGTCCACAATGACCCAGATAGATTCATACTTTCCAAAAGTCTTAGAAAGACCTACTACGAAATCCATGGCTATTCTTTCCCACTTCCACTCAGGAATGGGCATTCTCTAAAGCAGTCCTACAGGCCTTTCGTGCACATACTTGACCTGTTGACAGTTCTGACACTTAGACACATAATCAGCTATGTCCCTTTTCATCCCAAGCCACCAATAAAGTTTCCTCAAGTCTCGGTACATTTTGGTTACTCCCGGATGAATCGAATACCGTGAAGTATAAGCCTCTGCCAATACTTTTTAAACTATGTCATCAACCCAAGGAACGCAAATCCTCCCTTGAAACTCATCACCCCATCAGTGCCCAATGTAGCATCCCCAGACTCTCCATATACTACCTTGCTCCGTAGCTTATTTAACTGTGCATCCGGAAACTGCTTGGCCTTTATTTCTTCTATGAATATGGATTTGACCTTAATACTGGCCAACACCCCACCCTGTTCTGAGATGGTCAATTGCATGAACTTAGATTCTAGAGCCTGAATCTCCTTAGTTAGTGGTCATTTGGACACCCCCAAACAAGCCAAACTGCCCATGCTAACTGTCTTCTGGCTCAACGCGTCTGCCACCACATTAGCCTTGCCCAGATAATACTGGATGTTCACATCATAATCTTTTAACAACTCCATAAACCTCCTCTGACACAGGTTTAAATCCTTCTGAGTAAACACATGTTGTAGGTTATGATGGTCTGTCAACACTTCACCCTTGACACCATAGAGGTAGTGCCTTTAAATCTTGAGTGAAAAGACCACTGCTGCTAACTCCAAGTCGTGAGTTCGATAATTCTTCTTATGAGGCTTCAACTGCCCTGAAGTATACGCTATAACATTCTTATCCTACATTAACACAACACCTAAACCCGAATGTGAAGCATTGTAATACACAATGAAATCCTTACCTTCAATCGGCAATGAAAGAATGAGAGATGTAGTAAGAAGTGTCTTGAAATTTTGAAAGCTTTCCTCACACTTATCGTTCACACAAATGGTACCTCCTTCTGAGTCAACTGTTACACCCCATGGTTTAAGTGTAAGATGTAGTCAGATGTTGAGGTGTTATGGCTGCAAAATTGAGCTTGTTGTGCTTTAAATCTAGTTGGGAATCAACTTAGAATGATTCATTTGTGTTTTAGAGGTTGTATGAGATTAAATTGCACCTGGGACGCAAATTTTGCACTACCACAATGCCTTGGGCAGCGCCCTAGGTGCCACAGCAGTGCAATGGAACAGGAGGGAGCATCAAGCCATGGGTTACTGCCCAAATAACCTGCTATATCACAGTAGGCCAAATGGGCAGTTCCCTTGGCTGTTTAATTCATTTAGGGGAAAATTCATCCTTTCTTTATTCCTTAGCCCTAAGCGATTGAAAACCCCTCGCTTCCAACTAATGCCTACATTATATTCACTTCAACGCACCTCTTATTCCTCTCAAAAGCAGGTGCAAGAATCCAAGGAAAGAAATTGGAAAAACTCAAGTCAAATCCCCTCACTTTCTATCGCTAGTTAATTCTCTTAACGTTTGAGGTATGTAGAACTAATTCCTTCATCTACTTCTTCAAGTTTTATTCCCCTCCAATTCAAATTACTCTCAAGAGGTCTAGGGTAGAAGGAATTCCCTGCCTTTATCAATTAACTGCGTTCTTTTTCACAAGTTGCTGGAAATCTGGAAACAACTTACTAGTTCATGAATATTTGACAAGTGTTGTGAATTACATAAATTCTGTAAATTTTTGCCAGACTTGTGATTGCTGTACATTATGAAATTTAGGAGTCTATAAAGTTTGTAATTCATCTGTTAAAAATAGTTTGGAATTTGGCAGCAACTACACGCTTATTCTGTTGGAATTTTCATCGGTCTGGGAACTAGTTAGAGGACGAACTGTTTTGCTTAAGATTTTTGTGATTGGTTTTCTGCTGAATATCTTGTGCACGATAGTGTTTGAATCTAAATTGGTTGCCAAGGAATCATGCTAAAATCTCCAACTACTTGATATGAACGACGAACCTTGCTAAAACCATCTCAATTTGCTTCTTAGTTTCATAAAGTGTTAATGTAGCTGGGACATGAGATATTGAAGTAGTGTATCCAGATTCTACTATTTTGATTCTCCAAAAATGCTAATTAACTGTATTATATCCTGGATTATGAGGGTAGCATGGTTTAATCTTCGAAATGAGCCCTAAAGTGGCAAACCTATGACATGAGCCTAATAAGGCTAAAGCAAGAACATGAACCGATAAGGCTAAAAATTTGGGTAAATGATCAGTAAAATAATTATTTTACAGGATGAGCTTAAGGGAGTTAGTTGGTTGACCGAGAAGGCATAAGTCTAAATGACCAATGCCCGAAACTACATTTGCCGACGTAGGATAAAGATCTTTCCGCAAGTCAGATAACTCTTTTTTTTCTTCATGTATCCCAAAAAGGGATAATTATGGATCCTTGCTAGCAAATCATGTCATGTCATGTCCTATGCCCGGCAAGGTATATGATGGCTTAGCTGATCGGGCTGAGATCAGACTCCATGCGCTCACATGGTGGTTTATGTCGGTTCACCACTTGCTCCCATAAATAACTAAAAAGTTTAATTCACTTTACATTGACAAATATGACTTCAACTTGTGCTATTGTAATTTTTTGCTTTACTGTTTCCATTTTTGTGGTTTTGCATACCAATACATTTCATGTATTGATCGTCTTTGGCACTACATCATTTTATGATGTAGGTTCAGGTTCTCAGGTCTGTGACCAGGCATATTACTAGGATCCTTCTCTTCTACTATTGGTGAGCCTTCTTTCCACCGGGGGCAAGTTAGACGTATTAGTTTTTTTTTCATGTTTATTTCAGTATTAAGGGTATACCGGGCCTTGTCCCGGCAGGTTTCTATCATCTAGTAGAGGCTTCACAGATTATGTCAGATGTCAAACAATCGATCTTGTTTTCCAGAATTTGGGTTTATACTTTCAGTTTAATACATTTATGTAGTCTTAATATATTGTGATGAAAACTTTTCTCCTTTAAGGGATCGTGTTTTAACTTCATATTTTTTCCACTTTGTTCAATTATTATAGTTTCATGCTCATATGATATACCAGAACGTTCGCTCGTACTAGCAATAGTGTCGGGTGCGTGACACGCCCAGGGCCTCAGCTCGGGGTGTGACAAATTTGGTATCAGAGCCCAGAGTTCAAGTGTCCTAGAGAATCTGTAAAGCCGTGTCTAGTAGAATCCTAATTATGGGTGTGAAGTGAGCCACACTTTTAATTTGGAGGCTACAAGGCATTTAGGAATTATTTCTCATTCTTTCATACTCTAGTTCGTGCGATAAAGTTTAACTCTATGAAATTATTCTAATTCGTGCTTACTTCTTGTTTCATATCATGCCTCCAAAAATAACCGCTAGTCAGAGGACCACTACCAATGCTAGGGTACCTACTGGGACCAATGCTATAGATGTGCCTCCAAACCATGTGATACAGACTAGGAATGAGGTCCGTGCTTCTAGCCAAAATGTTGGTACTGAGGCTTCACCTGTGCCAACAGTTCCCATGAGGGGTCCCAGGTCATCTACTCAACCTCCCCGCACTGATGCTACTAATGATGAGTTCAAGCAAGCTATTCAGATGCTCACACAGATTGTAGCATCTCAGACCAGCCGTTTAGGCCCTACCGGTTCTAGTTCACATGACTCCTCCGACACCTCTAGAATTCGAGAGTTCCTCAGGATGAATCCACCAGAGTTTACAGGGTCTAGGGTTAATGAGGATCCCCAAAATTTTATTCAGGAGATTCAGAAGATTCTGAGGGTTATGCATACTAGTAAAATGGGGGGGGTTGAACTCGCCTCCTACCAGCTGAAAGATGTTGCTAGTATTTATTATAAGCAGTGGGAGTTGTCTAGTGGTGAAGAGGCACCTCGTGCAAAATGGGATGACTTCATGGATGCGTTCCTTGACCACTTCTTTCTATAGGAGCTAAAGGAGGCCAAATTGGAGAAGTTTGTGAATTTGGAACAAGGAAAGATGAGTGTGAGAGAGTATGGCCTCAAATTCACTCAGTTGTCACGATATGCTCCAGAGGTGGTGTCAACAATGAGGGCTAGGATGTTAAAATTTGTGTCCGGAGTTGCGAAACATGTAAAGAAGGAGTGCAAGGCAGCATTACTGGTAAGTGATATGGATATAGGCCGATTAATGGTGTATGCTCAGCAGGTCGAGGAGGAAAAACAAAAGGAGAGAGAGGAATTTCAAAACAAAAAGGCCAAGTTAGCAGGTAATGAATCTAACCAGCAGCGGTCAGGAAATGGAAACAGGACCTCAAAATCTAACTAGCAATAGTGTCGGGTGCGTGCCACGCCCAGGCCTCAGCTTGGGGCGTGACATCAACCTTGTTAAGTGACTAGCGATGGATGCAAAGTCTTTGACAAATCTGCGATAGTAGTATGCAAGCCCCACAAAGCTCCTAATCTCAGTCATAGAGCTAGGCCGGACCCAACTCTTAACTGCCTCAATCTTTTAGGGATCCACTATCACCCCTTTTTATGAAACCATATGCCCTAAGAAAGAGACTGAAGTCAACCAGAATTCACACTTGGAAAACTTGGCATATAATTTTTGGTTCTTCAAGATGTCCAAAACAATGCGAAGATGCTCAGCATGCTTCTCCCTACTCTTGGAGTAAATCAGAATGTCATGTATAAACACGATATCGAATGAATCTAGATATAATTTGAACACCCCATTCATCAAATTCATGAATGACGCTGATGCATTGGTCAACCAAATGACATCATTAGGAACTTGTAATGCCCATACCAAGTACGAAATTCCTCCTTAGGGATGTCCTCGGGCCTAAATTTTAGCTGACGGTACCCTGATCTTAAGTCAATTTTCAAAAATACAGATGAACTCTGCAACTGGTCAAAGAGGTCATCTATGTGGGGTAAAAGATACTTGTTTTGAATGGTGACCTTGTTCAATTGTCTTTACTCTATGCACATCCTCATACTAGTATCTATCTTTTTCACAAATAAAATCGGAGCATCCCAAGGTGAAGCATTGGGATGAACAAAGCCTTTCCTAAAGCTAAGTCTTAAGTTCCCTTAACTCTATCGGATCCATGTGATAAGGATGACTAGAAATTGGGCGAGTGTCGGGCTCCAAGTCTATACAAAAGTCAATGTCTCTATCCGGAGGCATGCCAGGCAAATCCGCTTGAAACACCTCCTGAAACTCTGCAACTACCAAAACTGACTCAATCGATGGAGACTCCACACTATCATCCCGGAGATGAGTCAAGAAGGTCAAACAACCTTTCTCCACTAACTTTCTAGCCTGAATAAATAATATGATCTTAGCCGATTTAAGCCTGTACATACCTTCCCACTCTAGTATATCCTTACCTGGAATCTTTAGAATTACAGTCTTAGTATTACAATTCAACACCGCATGACATGGAAACAACTAGCTCATACCCAAAATAACATCAGAATCCAACATGTCCAGAATAACCAAATCTACCCAAGTCTGCAACCCAACAAATACCACAGGACAAGTACGATAAACATGGGTCACTATCACAAATTCTCCAACCAGGGTAGAAACTTGAATAGGGAAATCAACGACATCATAAACCAAATCCAGACACTAAACAAAATTCACAGACACATGAATAAGTAGAACCTGGGTCAAATAGTACAGAAGCCATCCTATCACAAACTAGAATAGTATATGTGATCACTGCATCTGACACCTCAACCTCAGACTTCCCTGGAAAAGTATAACAGTGAGATCGGTCATTAATCCGAATAACTTCCCTAGCTGGTTGTGCACAACTTTGCCAGTGCCGTTATTCCCTCTGTCTCCCCTACCTCAGTGAAAGTTACCTCGCCCACCTTGTGGATGACCCCTAGCATAACCACCTCTAGTTGCTAGAACCACAGCCTTAGACTGTTGTTGATTCTGATTACCTATCTGTTTGTGAGGGCCCTCCCTCTTGAAGTGACCCGGATTACCACAATAAAAGAATTTGCGGTCAAGAGTAGGCCTGCTAGTAGAAGTATAAGAAGCCCCGTAGCCTCTAGGAGCTGAGAACTGACTGGCCCTAGGACGATCACCTGTAGAAGCTGGCAAGGCTGACTGAATAGGACGAGCATAATACAGGTCTAGTTATGACCCCTGGAGTATGAACCACTGATATTTTCATCATTTTGGGACTTCTTGGCTAACACCTTAGCCTGCCCGACCTGTTTAACCCTCTCTTGTTTCTTCACATAATATGTTACCTCATTGAAACTCTTTCCCACTGAAGTTATATGCACAGACTACACCTGCAACTCAGTATTCAGGCCCTTCACGAATAGACAAATCCTCTCTTTTTCTATACCCTAAAACGTAGGAGGTTTCAGTTTCAAAAACTTGGTCAGCATCTCATGCTCATTCCCAGTCATAATCAGACCTAGCATCGGACGAAATAAGTCATCAATACCCGATGCCGCATCCATCCAAGGAGCCATTGTGACAGCCGGCTGAGTACCCAAAACTTGATCTGCAGTACCTGTGGGAGTAGCTCCAGCACCCACTAGCCCACTCAGAAAAGTCCATACCTACTGAAATACCTCAGGCGATATAGGGGGAAGGCATGTACCTCCAGTCGGTGCCTCCTTTGCCTGTTCTGCGCCCTTCTCAACAACAACCTCAACTTCCTTCTCAACGTGACCCTGAGGTGGGGGAGGGATTGTCGCTCTCTCTCCTGCATATCCCTGAGCTCCACCCCTGGCGGGTGCTACTCTCCCTCTACCTCTGCCCCTACCCCTACCCCTAACCCTTCCTCTGACCACTGGTCCCGCTATCAGAATATCCGTTCTTGCTCTATTATTCCTGGTATTCACCATCTTTGGATAAAAGAGTGAAAGAGGTTAGATACCAATTTGTATCACTAGATACCAATTGGAATCGAGTTATAGCACGAAGGAAGAAAGAAGTGATGGTTTCCTAAAGTCTTATAGCCTCTCGAAGAAAAGTACAGACGTGTTTCTACCATTCTGTAAGACTCTACTAGACCTGTTTTGGTACGAGGAGATCAATGAACCTAGGGTTCTGATACCATCTATGTCATGAACCAACTCGCCGTGAGTGTCACGCACCCAAAAACCCCGAATGAGTGGACCAATATCAACCCAACACTTAGTAAAGTCTAACAGCTCAAAACCAATTTACAGTACATTAAACTAACATTCGCTATCAAATATTAATAAGACAAGATCCTGCGGAAATACCTCAAGAACTAAAGTCATCGTACCAAAACATCTCCTACTGTCTAGAATATGGGGATGCAACTCCAAAAATAATAGAGTCTAAGTCCGAAGAATGGACTAGAGAATATACTAGAGAAATCATGGTTGCCCGAAAGAAGCAGCTCACCCTTGGAATTTGAAATAGCTGGGACTATATCTGAGGTCGCGTAGGAGCCGTCGGAAGATGTCTTGTACTCATAAAAGAAAAACAAGTGCAGAATCAGTACACAACCACCATGTATAGGTAGAATCATCAGCCAGGTCCAACAAATAATATAAATATAATAAACCAAAACTGAGTAAAGTAGCACCAACATATGGTAACAACCAACAACACGATTCCAGGATCTCAGCCTACCTTCTAACTTATCAACCACATAAAAACAGGTTCAACAATCATTTAACCATGAACAACAATCAAGACATTTACCCTTATTGCATTCCCAGACCATCTACGGATCCCTAGACCAACACCTAGTGTTAACATGCAATGCCCGATCCATCCCAGGATCAACCTCACATTTAAGTTTAACAACCCGGCCTCTCAAGGACTAACATAATAAATCACAAATTCAGTAAATCAACTTGGTCCACTCATGGAACTATCGAAAATACAATCAATAATGAAGATTAAATTTATAGCAGGCATGGTACCTGAGCCAACTGATATATATAACCTGTACTAGGCATGGTACCCGAACCAACTATTATTATCCTGTACTAAGCGTGGTATCCGATCCAACCATTAGTATCCCGTACCAGGCGTGGTACCCAAGCCAACCATTAATATCATACAAACACCAACAATTAATACTAAAATGAACAGAAAACATCCTTGTAAACCAACAAGCAAAAATCAAGTTTATTTCACATAATTAACACCCCAAACACTTAGATATTCAATCTTCATTTCCTAAGCACAAAAGCACATACAATACTAAGTTATAGTTACATGTATATACATTGCATTTGGCAAACATTAACCATCACCTACCTTGAATTGCTTTTGGAAACTTTACTAGACCAGAGCCTTTCCATTTTTCGTAGCTTTAGCTTGCTCTTGGTCTTTGGGATGAAAAATGGTAAAATAAACAGAGTTGAAATCTCCCAAATCGTCCTTGCCCTTCTCCAAAATATTCTTGAGAAAAAACTGAATGTTTTGGGGAAGTTTCTATATTAAACCCGACTTATTCCACTATAGCGGTCCGTACACCACTATAGCGGCACTGCCGTAGTAGAGCCGACCGCTATGGCAGTGCTGATCATTGTTGACTTCTGCTATAGCGGGAATTTCTCCACTATAGCGGAGGCCGTGATAGCATAGTGTCAACTGCTATAGCGGTTGACACGGGATAGAATCTCGAAAAATCCTACTAAAGTGCCCATTTTACAACATACCTTAAATCCTGATATTTCAGAATAACTCCTTCACATCAACCTTAATACCGAGAGTTCTACTTACCCGAATTTATTTTCAAAAGTCCCCCAGACTCCTTAACATCTTAGCTAATGGAAAAACTAGCTCAATACAAGATACCTTATCCAATCCTCACCCGGATTGCCCTCACCATACCTCGCTCAGAAATCATCTGAGACTAGACTAGCCCAAAATTTCCAACTTCCAAACCCAGAAATTTTCTAACCTGAAACTTGGCACGAAAGATTTATCCATAACAACGGATTTTGTTGTTACAGTTTTCCATGGAAAAATTCTTTGTATTGATAACATTTCACACATTATTTTTTCTTAGGTAGCTGAAGAACCTGATTCTTATGTTGATTAGGTGGAAGCATAAAATAACAACAACTAACATGCCGCTTGAAGATAATGGGAAGTATCAAAAGCTCATTAGATGCCATGATTCAAAAACTAAAGTCATGATGACACCTACCCTAATCCCTCATGGTAGGTAAGCCCACCCTCTCAAACAGATAGGAACTCAGATAAATATGAAATATAAGATAAGTAACGACATGAATAATCAAAACAATATTCAGTTTCATAATATAAAATAGGTATATAACTCAATGCCATCCCACGGCTCAGTATCACGTGTATAAGAGTGATCTACTAATATAAAGTGTCAAAATTGATATACAAGACTGCCGGAGAAATACTATAGCCATCCTATCAGTAGTAGCCTTTAGTTTTGGTAACATATCCTATTTGTGAAGGACTGTGTCTTTGGTGTAGTGACTTTCCCAAGAGGGCCTATTGTGCATGAGTTAAAATTTAGTTATGCTTGTTGTTAGTGAGTTGATATACTTGCTATTGTTATACTTTCTGTATGTGATACATGACTTATTCTCATGCAAGATATTTTACAGGATTGCTCCCAGGGGTATGATATGGGTAAGATCGGTCATATTACTCCGTTCTTGTGACTCACAATTTAATGTGTTGTGTAGGTTGCTCTACTAATATTGTCACAAGACACACTTGTTCTTTTTCACGGTGTATGTGAGCATTGTTACACTTTGTATATGTGACGCGTTACTTATTCTCATGTACAAAATTTATAGGCCCGATGACTTTATTAGGTCCTTATGACTTACCATTTACTGCACTGTGCAGATTCCCCCGTTAATATTATCGTGGTACGAACCTAATCTTGTTTATGGAATTCTTTGATTTCTATTCAGGTGAGTCAACCACATATTTGTGATGGCGGCTATATTTACATTTTATCTTATGGTACTCAAGAGTTATTAGATGTTACTTGACTTAGAGCCTATTTGGATTGACTTTTGGCTTTTGACTTATAAGTCAAAAACTATAAGTTAGAAATCCTGATTAATGGTTTTTGACTTACTTTTATCATTTTAGCTTAACATAAAAAATTTATAAGCACTTTTTTAATTTATCCAAATACTATAAAAATGATTAAAAACTATTTTAACTTAAAAGCCACTTAAAATAAGTCAATTTAAACCGACACTTAATTGGTAAGTTGAGAAGAATTGGTGGCATAGTCACTTTGAATACTTAATTTGCAATCAGTCCACTTATTTTCTTTTCCATTTAATTTTTAGAGGTTCACAATTGAAAATTTAAAAATTGTGGGGTCCTTTTTAACATTTTAAAAACTTTGACAATTCTTTTAAAATACAATTACACCCCTCACTTTTTTTCTAAAATATACACAACCTCTTTTCTCTCTCCTCTACCGTCTTCACTCTTTTTTTCTTCGTTATCAAATATTTTATTTTTTAATTTCAAGCATTTTGAGCTCCATAATGATATTTTTCTATTCGCACAAAAAATCTTGACTTTTTTGGGTCAAGATGAAGATGAAGATGACTTCTTCCTCATTCTACACGTGTTAAAACTCTCATTAACAACAACATGATAAGCTTCTCACAAAAGTAATACATAACCTATTTTTCTCTTCTTCTTTTTTTATCGTTGTATGTTTTGGTGGTTTTGATTGTGTTAATTTGTGTGTTCTTATTGAAGAACTTGAAAATAAATTTTGAAGATCAAAGTTGAATTCGAGCTCAAAAAAATCGGGATTTGTTCTTTAGCTCGAGAAAAAGCTAATCCTAAAATTTGAGTAAGTTTTGTGAAGATTCGAAGGGGTTAAAAATTTAAAAGTTCAAGTGTTCTTGAGGATCTTCATGTGTTCTTGAGGTAGAAGAGGAAAAAAAGTACATTTGATTCAAAATGTTAATTGAAAAGTGAAAAAAGGTGTTTGTGGCCCCAAATAGATAAGAAGGGTTTAAAATTTAAATGAGTATAAAAAGTTTCAAAAAAATAACAATTTGAGTGAAAGACTTGAAAAAGAGATTGATAAACTCATCACTCTCCTCCGACCCCCTAATAGATTAGTTCTTTTATATAATATTTTATAAAAAAATTATTTATGAATGCAAAGAAAGTTTTTGAGTTTTCATAGATGAAAGCTATTTTATGTTCCCTAAATATGATGAAGATGTTATATTATTTTTACTTTCACGTGTTTTGATTTATTGTCAAAAACACTTTTAAATACAAATAACTCTATAACGTATAAACTCAAATAATTTTTAAAAAAATCAAAAAAATGAGAAATTATGGGTCAAAATAAAACTCAAATGATATATAATAAACAAATGCAAATAAAGACGTTTAGTAAATACCAAACTCTAAACCTCAAAGTTCAAATCTCGAATCATTTACTTCTCACAAATTCAAACCTCAATTCACACAAGTCTAATGGACAATGAATAAGTATATCATAAATCAATCCATGTCAATCATCAATAAATATAACTTCTGCTCAAATAAACTATTTATAAATAATCAACCACTTGATATATATAAATTAAACTACTATTTGAAGTATATTATAAATCGACTAGTGTCAATTATCAACAAATATAATTTATGTGCAACTACATTATTTGTCAATAATCGATCACTTGATATATATAAACTAGACAACTACTTGACTAAAACAAATAAATGATCTATAATAAATTTAAAAAAATATAGATGTCTAGTAAACACTAAGTTAAAGCTTTAACTCCAAACCCCTTACTTCAAACCTCAAACATCAAATCTCAGTTTGCACAAGTCTAATGGACTATGAATAAGTATATCATAAATCGACTCATATCAATTATCAACAGATATGATTTCTGCTCAACTACATCAATTGTCAATTATCGACTACTTTACATATATAAACTAGTGTGTTATTTTCAGTATCATAGATCGACCTTGTGAGAAGTCTACAATTGACCAATAGAATATATGGACAAGCACTTGTATATGCCTATATAATGACCTATCGCGTTGTTACTGAAAATATATGTGATCAAGGCATGTGTTTCTCATTTGTAATAAGTGTTAGGATTAATTCTTTAGTATGAGAGTGCAATTGGCATGTACTAAGGTCATACAATACTCCTAGCACAAACTTAAGTTGAAAGTTTCCTTACCAATTTAGTTTTGGGCTAAGTTCAAACTAGGATCAACTTCAAACAAGCATTCTTTCTAGAATATAAAGATTTAGTGGTCCCAATACCCACATTAAAGATCCCTGAGTCTTCTTTCCAGCGCAATCGACTGTTCATTAATCTGATTCCTGAGTAAAAGTTATGGTCATTTTACTGAAGACTGTTTGTGCTGAAATATTTGAACTGCTATAGCGGAATCAGAGTGCGATAATGTTATTACCGCTATAGTGGTATCACGATAGCTTATAACCTTATTTTGATGGATTTCAGCCTCCAAACCCTAAAAATTCATTTCTAAGCCTTGAAGGGGCAATTTTCTCTTTGTATGGGTGAAAATTCTTTGTTGAGGTAAGTTTCTTCCATCATCTTTTTCATTTTTCAATTCTTTAACATCCTAGAATCATTAGAACAACCTTTAATGGTGGAATTCTTGGGGATTTGACCTCTAAGTTTATGATATTTTGGGAAAAACTTATGGGTTGGGTTAATATCACCTAGAATCACTTCTATATTATTAATTAATGATCCTAGCATGAATTAGTGATTCTAAATCATGAAAATTGATAGTTGGTGACCTTGAATTCAATAAAGGTGAAACCTTTAGCCAAGAAATCCATTAATGGAGTTGGATTGAGCTTGAAGAAACTATTTTAATGGCTAATTGACCTTTGGGTAAGGTGTTAGACCGTGAATAAGGGTAGAACTAGTGAGTTTAAATTCTCAAGGTATTTATTTGAAGCGTAGTTTATTAATTACTCTTGTAATTGTTGTTTCTTAGATGATTTAGCCTTTAGGAATACGAAGAAGAAGAAAAATCATCCACGATATGGCTCATTTGTTGCAACAACTTGAAACCCAGGTAGTTTATGATTTATAAGTAGTAGACTATAGTTAGTAATCGTATCCATGATATAGATTTGACGGGAGAAATCATGCTTAGGCCAATGGATATAGAGTTGAGATGGATAAAATGCGAATTTAATGTGATAAAGACTTATTTGTGTATTAATATATGATTGTATGAATCTTTGATGGGGTTTTGTGTATGCATGACTTCATGGCGGATTGTAATATTGATATAGATGGCAATGAAATTGTGTGAACTCATAATCTAGTTACTTAGCCTAATTATCATAAAAAGGGTAAACTTGATATTATGAGTGGTTAGAACATGGGATAATCTTGCTTAAGATTGGTGTTGAGGATTGATTATGGTGTAAGAAGGCGGTGACATAACTTAAGAGCCTAAAGTCAATTAGGCTAAAGGCATAAAGGCATATGACTAGAACTAAATTGTAAGTTGAATAGAGTTGAATGACTGACTAATGGAGTAAGTCTTGAACCTATTGATGACTTGAATGTATGAATTTCTAGATAATAGAGGGAATGTCGGCCTCAGTATAAATAAAGGAGGATTGGATTAGTTAATAAAGCAAGGAATATTGAACCAGAGCTTAGACCCCTTGAGGTTGAGTGTGTGATCCTAAATTGAATACTTTAATTTAATAATGTCACTTTTTAATGTCTAATTAAATAAGCTGTAGATTGGTCTTCGAGCATGTTGTAAATTATGAAATCAATGAATCATATCTATCTGTTATTTGGTGTGTTAAAGAATGATTATTGTTTATATCAAATGACTAGCTCGAGTTGATCAAGTGTTTGGTGATCGTCTATTGTTGCAATGAATATTTAAGGAATATAATTATTAAATAATATCCTAAGTATTAATCACATATGATGACATCCTATTAAAGGCTTGTTGACTTGTTAACTGTATGAGTATGATTGCTTATTCTCATTGTGGTTGTGAATGTTGTGGTATCGATTATTATTGTGGGATATACCGGTATTTGAACATCTTCACGAAGTTGATTGATATTATTCATTGATTGACTCGGGTACCACATCTGATACAGTTCTATGATTTATTGCATGGTTGGATCGGATACCACGCCTGGTACAGTTCTATGATTCATTGCATGGTTGGCTCGGGTAATATGCCTGGTAGAACATTATTCATGATTGACTCGGGTATCACATCTGGTACAAGATTACATTGGTATTCATTACATGATGGTTTCTTGAGTGGACTATGTCACGACCCATCCTATCGTGAGTGGCACCCACTCAACCCCCGGATGAGCGAACCAATAGAGTTTCACCCTTGCCTACACTAGCAGCCTAAAAAAGCATAAATGAAAACTAGCAATAGACATAAGATCACTAATCAAAAACTTATCATTAATAGTAAACTGCGAAAATTCCCCACCTAGGAACTGAAAGTCATCATACCAAATATCAACCAAATCTAGAGTACGGAGATGCAACCCCAACAAAAATAAGGAATAGTTTGTAAGTCTGAACAAATAGACTAAAACTCCAGAGATAATCCCAAGGTAGCTCGAATCATTAGCTCACCCTTGATGATCAGAATCGTCGGTGCTAAATATAAGGTCTCGTCTCAGCCGCTGAAAGATTTTCTGTACTCACCAAAAGAAAGACAAGTGCAGTATCAGTACACTACCACTGTGTACTGGTAGGATCATCAACCAATATTCAAGAAAACAGTATATAAATAATACGCAAAATCCAGTAATAAGTATGGCAAACATGCAACAAGTATCACAGGCATCCCTGGACTACAAGTCTCTACCTAGCTCGTTACCGCATGAATCCATCTCTTACAGTTCTATTCCACTAACAAGAATAACCATAACCACACCTTGACCCACCCTGGAATCCCCTCTAGATAAATACCACAAGCGTGATTACCCAGCCTAAACCAAGACCAATTCAACAGTCATACAACAGTTCCCGGCCACTCAAGAACTACTAATCAATCACACTTTTCAATAATAACCCAATCGACTCACGGAACCAATATCAAGTATCACATTCAGTAAAATAATCCGGTCCTCTCACGAAACTAATATCAACCAATGCAATACAATAATCAATGAAATGGGATGCAATAAAGTAAATTCGTATCAGGTGTGGTACCCGTGCTAATCGAATGTTATACCCGTATCAGGAGTGGTACCCGTACCAACCATGTGTTATACCCGTACCAGGAATGGTACCCGAGCCAGCCGAATATCAACAACAACAGTCAATAGAATAAATGCACACCCCTTGTAAAGCCAACAAGTAAAAACCATTCAAACATAGACTGTAAACCGAACTCAGACATTCCACACAATTCCCCTAAGCAATGTAATACACACAATTACTTAGACAACGAGTACAATGAATATACACATTCGTAGAAATACAAAATACATCACCTACCTCGAATATTCCAAGCTCTATTCAACCTGAACTTTCCCGTGTTTCGGGTTTCTCTCACGTTCTTGGTCTAAAAATAACACATAATGCATACAATTAACATACATGCCTGTACATTACCCGGATTATACCAAATCTCCAAACCTTAGGCCACCCATGATCATCCCACCCTTTTCCCCGGCTTTTCTATCGTTAATTCTCCTAGTCTTATCATTTTTTACGGATAAAATAGGAAATTAAACAGTCTTTGATCATTTTAAGATATTTAAATCAACACCCAAGAACATACATGTTTGAAACCCTCTTTTTCCCCGAATTCCATCATCTCAGGTTATCCCAACCTTCCCCAATTTCCCTCCTACCAATTCTACCGCATAGGAAACGTAGTACAAGGTGTGGGGAACGAGAACCTTACCTTAGGAACAATTTTTGGTGGGAGAATGAAGAAAATCGCCTGAATTCGCTCAGCCCTTCTCCCAAAATAAACTTGTGAAATTCTGATGTTTTGAGAGTTGTTTCTCCATTAAAAACTCGTCGGGCCGCTATAGCGGTCCCCGCTCCGCTATAGCAGTCCCTCTATAGCGGTCATATGCCGCTATAGCAGTCTTAAGTGAGTTAACTGCCCCTTGACCATCGCTATCGCGCGTGACAGCTCTCGTCATGGGCAGAAAGTCCATAAATTTTCCAATTTTGGCCATTTCACAACACACTTGGTTCCCCCGACATCCTGAAATAACCCTTTCACGTCAAACGTGATTTTGGGAGTTCTACTTACCCAAATTTAATTTTGAAAAGTCCCTCGGACTCCTTTATGTCTTGGATACATAGAAAACTAGCTCAATCCAAGACACCGAAAATCATTTTTACCCAAATTTCCTTGGACTCTACCTCGCTCTAAAACCGACAGAGGCTAGCCTAGCCCAGAATTTCAAACTTCCAAACTCGGAGTTTTCTAACTCTAAAACTTGGCACGATTTGTCTACCCGTAACGACAGACCTGATCGTTACAGACTAGGTACATGCTTATTATCATTGTTATTATTGCGGGTTCCTTGAGTGAACAGTATTATGATGTTGCTTGGTATATTTGGAATTCAGGTTGTTAGAGTGATGGTTTATTGACTTGGATATGGTTAGAGTCGTGGTTTATTGACTTTGATATGGTAAGAGTCATGGTTGTTGACTTGGATAAGGTTAGAGTTATAGTTTGTTTACTTGGATATTTGCTAGAGTTAGGGTTGTCTACTCGATTGTGATTTGACTTGACTTATTGTCTCTTGACTTGTACTTAACTAAAGTTGTAGAGTTACTTAAAAGGGCTAAGTGTCATAAACTTAAGGTAGTTTATCATAATCTATGTTCACAGTTGTACTTGTTACAAGGTGATGATTATTGACTTCCATTTATCACTAGGTTAATCAAGACGTAAGTGAAATAGATTGACTTATAATAACTATTGGGGTTAACCTCTGAGAGTTAAGATAAATGACACTTGATGTGAAGGTGATGAATGATCAATGGGAATAAGAATCAGAATATCCTTAGGTAACACAAGTGGATAATAGTGTTGTGTATTAAATTGCTATATAAGTTGGTATATTTTCTTTTGTGATTTTTATATTATGTTTACATGATTTAATCCTGCTCGACCAATGTTACCTACCAGTATGTGTTATTTATACTGATACTACTCTTGCTATACCTTTTTAGGGTATAGTCTGATTGCAGGATCAATGATATTTTTAGGTAAAGGCGATGGTGATCTCCAACAGCTTCTACTCTTTGTTTCTATGATGAAAGTTGTGTCTATCTTCATATTGTTTATTTTTCCTTTAGATCTGTTGTACCTGTTTAGACTAGTCCCTAGGGGTACATTTTCTTCCGCGCTCATTTTTGTAAAAACGGTTGTAATAAATTTTGGTGTTTTGTTAATTATTATAGACTTCCACATATCTTCTTAAGGGGTGATAAGAAGTTCTCCTCTCTAGGTGGATTAGAATAGGTGCCCTCACGATCCGGTGAGTTGGATCGTGATAACATGGTATTAGACCCTAGGTTATCAATCTCCCAGTATAAGAGCAAATATCGAATAGAGTCCTGCGAATTAGTGTGTTAACATTCATATCTAATCTTTGAGAAGCTATGAGACATTATAGGAAATTGTTTCACTTTCTTCTTTCCTCTCGTGCGATTGTATAGTTGCTTCTATGGGTTGAATTCAATTGACATTTTCTGATTTTAATTGATATCTCTACCATCATAATTGGAATCTAGTCGATTTCTATTGATATCTTGAGGAGTTCGCAGTTGGAAACCTAATTGTTTTCGATTGGTATCAGTCTATAAGGGCTAAAACTTATGATTGTCATATAAATTATGATGAAGTTAGTTAGTTGTAACTTTGTTGTTGTAACATAAGATGTGATTGTGATTTGTAGTTGGTTGATTAACTCTAAATCTATAATAGATAAATATTGCAAGTTGCCATGTGTTGTGTGGTGTATGATAGAATTTGACTATGATTGTTGCTTGTCTTGTTGGTAGTAACATAAAGGTTTCAATTTGTGCATAAGGTTAATTCCTTGATACTTATGTGTATCATAGTTGGTTGAATCATTGTAAATTTCGTGAATTGTAAAAGGTCATAATTTTGATTATGTGTTAATTATTAAAGGAATTCTTGTTATGTGATTTAAAGGAAAAATGGTATGCTAAATGTTGTGCATGGTCATATCATTGGTAAAATGATAAAGGAAAAATGATATATACTTGTGAAAATTTATGTTTCAAGTGGTTGGTATGTGAATAAGTACTAGAGACAAGGGCTATTATTGCTTGATAACGGATATTGTGATAAGAAAAGTTTGTGGTAACTCATGATTGTGACTTAAAAAAAAATTATTCTGACTTTAAATTTTATGATAACCTAAAGGTTTAATTGATTGACTGAATTATCGGGTAAGTAAATAAAAGGGTGAATATGGTAGCCTTTGACATGAAAGATAATTGTGTAATGTGGGTGATATTGACGATTGAGATAATATTTATATTTAAACATCAGACTTTATCTCACCCGATAATTTTTACTATTAATTGAGTAACTACTTGTATTTTGATGATAATGTATAGTTGATGAGGAAATCATAAAATTATGGTGGAACAAAGTTTTTAGGTATTTGTGAAATTATGATTATCTATTAGTAGAAATAGTTATCCATATATTTATTACTGAAATGACTTGTCATTGACTGTTTATTGTTTGACATTGCTCATATGCTCATTATGTGGCAATAATTAGGGGTTAATAGTATTCCTTGGGGATGATATAATTGAATTGCTAGGGTCCTTGCAATGAGATAGCTTGGTTATGATTGATGATCTTTAGTTGTAGAGTCGGATGAGGGAATGGGGTGATTATATGTGTTCTTGAATATTCATGTCTCTCTCATTGATCATGGTATTACTTGATTGTTATTGTTTCTTGAGTAACTGAGGTATATTGAGTCGATAATTTAACTAGTTATAAGCTAGTTGCGAGGCTAAATAAGTATAGCTTGACCTTGAGTGATAACTAAAAAGTTGATTGGTTATAAATAATTGATTGATGAGGGTTAAATAGACTAATGTAAGTGGTGGTGGAGAATCTATATGTTAATGAAACCCATAGTGGTATATTGGTTAGTGGTTATACTCTAGATGATTTCTTATGCGTTGATCATGAAAGGGTGAAAAAGGTCATAAGGTAGATGTCCCAAAGGAAAAACACGGTATAATATTTAGTAATGTTATGTTCTTTATATCATTATTTAGGGTGTGACTGTCTAGGTTAAGATTTTTTTCGAGTTGGGAGTTAGATTTTTTAGACTAGGCTAATCTTGGATAAGAGTTGAGAAAGATATGGTCTAGGACAATCCAAAAATAGATTGCGTACGTATAGTAAAGTTTAGTTTGATTTGATATTAGCTAAGGGTATAAGAAATCCGTAGGACTTTTCAAAATGCAGTATGAGTTAGTAGAACTCTGGGTATAGTATTTAACATAAAGGGGTTAGTTCAAAATGTAAAAATCTAAATTTTATATTAAAATTTTAGCCAAAATTAGGACTGCCCAAAAGTATTGTCTTGTCGATGTAACTATAGCGGGAGGCAGGCTACTACCTCATTGTGGTTGTGATTGTTGTGGTATTGATTATTATTGTGGAATATATCGATATTTAGACATCTTCACTAAATTAATTGATATTATTTATTGGTTGGATCGGGTACCATATCTGGTACAGTTTTATAATTTATTGCATGATTGACTCGGGTATCACGTTTGGTGTAGTTCTATAATTCATTGCATGATTGACTCGAGTACCACGCATGGTAGAATATTATTCATGGTTGACTCGAGTACCACGCTTGGTACAAGGTTGCATTGATATTCATAACATGACGATTTCTTGAGTAGACCGGGTATATGCTTATTATTATGGTTGTTGTTGTGAGTTACTTGAGTGAATCGTATGATGATATTTCTTGGTATATTTGGGATTCACGTTGTTACAGTCATGGTTTATTAATTTGGATATGGTTAAAGTCGTGATTTATTGACTTGGATATGGTTAGAGTCATAGTTTATTGCTTGAATATAGTTAGAGTCATGGTTGTTGACTTGGATATGATTAGAGTCATGGTTTGTTGACTTAGATATTTGCTAGAGTTAGGATTGTTGACTCGGTCATGATTTGACTTGACCTATTATCTACTCCGGCTATGGTGCGATTCCTGGAATATGTACACCACAGTAGCTAAAGCAACCCCGTTCCAGCTCTTGACTTGTACTTAATTAAAATTGTAGAAATACTTGAAAAGGCTAAGTGTTATAAACTTGAGGTACTTTATCATAATGTATGTTCATAGTTGTACTTTTTACAAGGTGATGATTATTGACTTCTATTTATCACTAAGTTAATTAAGATGTAAGTGAAATAGATTTACTTATAATAACTATTGGAGTTAACCTCTGAAAGTTAGGATGAATGACACTTGATGTGAAGGTGATGAATGATCAACGGGAATAAGAATCTGAATACCCTTAGGTAACACAAGTGGATAATAATATTGTGGATTAAATTGCTATATAAGTTGGTATGTTTTCTCTTGTGATTTTTATATTATTTTTACGTGTTCTAACCCTGGTCGGTCAATGATACCTATCATACGTGTTGTTTGTATTGATATTACTCGTGCTATATCCTTTTTGAGGTATAGTCTGATTGCAGGATTAATGATGTTTCTAGGTAAAGAAGATGGTGATCTCCAACAGCTTCTACTCTTTATTTATGTGATGGGAGCTATGTCTATCTTCATATTGTGTATTTTTCCTTTAGAGCTCTTGTACCTATTTAGACTAGTCCCTAGGGGTAGATTTCATTCTGCGTTCATTTTTGTAAAAACAGTTGTAATAATATTTGGTATTTTGTTAATTATTAAAGACTTCCACATATCTTCTTAAGTGGTGGTAAAGGGTTCTCCTATCTAGGTGGATTAGAATAGGTGCCCTCATGATCCAGTGAGTTGTGTCGTGACAGTAAAAAAAGGCTATAATTAATTAAATTAAGAGAATTAACACAACTTAAATATTATAAAACTATGATTAAATATTATTTGGGAGTCCATAGCAATTTTGGACACGATCAAATGAGTCTTAGGTCATGTGATAGTCCTAAAGCACTAAAATATGACTAAAAAAGATAAAATTAAATAAATTAAATTATATTATGTGAATTAACATCATTCAAGCATTGTAAAACAACTTATATGGTCCTATGAGAGTCCACAATAATTAAACACATGATCATATGGGTCTTAGAACAAGTAATGTTTGCGAGTGATCTTAGGACAAGTAATGTTTAATAACAAGTAATATTTCTCAAACATTAAGTTTGTTCTGAGGAAGTGATTATTACAACCATTGTTCTTCCTAGTATCCTTTTGATCATGTATTCAATTGGTGTGGATTCACATATGATGTGATTAAGTTATTTTACAATGCTTGAATGATGTTAATTTAATTTACTTTATTTAATTATATCTTTTTTACTCATACTATTGATGGATCATATATTCATATGGTCGATGCTAGACTGATCAAATATACAAGTACAGATAAATCTTCTAGTGTAGCATAGACGAGGTGATTTATTATATACCTATATCGATAAGGACTGGTATATGATTATAAAATGAAAAGAATTAAATAAATTAAATTAAATTATGTGAATTAACATCATTCAAGCATTGTAAAAAAACTTAGATGGTCCTATGAGAGTCCATAACAATTGGATATATGATCAAATGGGTCTTAGAACAAGCATTATTTGTGAAGGATCTTAGGACAAGTAATGTTTGAGAACAAGTAATGTTTCTCAAACATCAAGTTTGTTTCTGAGAAAGTGATTGTTACAATCATTGCTCTTTCTTATACCTTTTTGATCATGTATTCAATTAGTGTGGACTCACATATGATGTGATTAAGTTATTTTATAATTTTTGATGATGTCAATTTAACTTAATTTATTTAATTTTGCCTTTTAGTCATACTATTGATTGACTATATATTCATATGATCGATGTTAGACTGAATAAATGTTCTAGGATGTATAATAACCATAGTCAATTATAGACTTTGTGATATATTATTAAATATTTAATTATGAATATCATTTTAATTTCTGCTCCTTTAGACATACAATATGATGGTCTATAATATACAATTAAGGTTATTTTATATCATGAAAGTGTATAATTAATTATTTAAGAGCAATTAATTAGTGTACAAAAATAAAAAATACAAACACCAATAAATTTTATCGTAGAAATTTAAATTCTTACATTCATAATAATTGATCATCCTCAACACTTTTACGATCATTCATATACATTGCATGATCACTCATGCCCTCGTATTTCATGACTCAACATCGACTGGTGAGTGTGGGGGTGGGGGTGGGGGTGGGAATGGGGATGATGTCGAAGCTTTTTCCTGAGACCTTTCAATAATAGTAATTCTTAGAATAGGCCTAGAATTATCGACAATAACATCCAGCATGTAGAAATCCACGTGCTTATCATTCTTTATCAATGGTGAATGTGTTTTTCCCCTCTCATACATCACTTAACTAATGACCAAGTCTCTTGAATCGCAATCTAACTTCTCAAACTCCATTATGCTTGAAACTAAGTCGCTATATGAACTATTGCGACGAAGGGCAATGGGCACTATCACCTTACTCATACATTTTTAATTTCAACATTTAGGAGTCTCATCCCATTGACCCATGAAATTACAAAAAACAACAACATGTTCTGCAGCAGACATTATAGACCTAGATGATCGATGACTATACTAACGCAATGGTCTATACATGATTGATGTCTAGATTGTAACTGTGGTCTATAATGATCGATGACTGACGAGATCTCTGTATAATAATTGTCAGATCAAAACTGAAAGCTTTATCAACAACCAGCGGACTAATAAAACAGAATGATGAATTTAGAGTACACCCAGGATGCTGAAATGTATATATTGAGGTTAGAATCTCATCCGAAAAAGTGGGACTGATTTAAAAGCTTATGAACAATGGAGGAATAAGAATGGTGATATAATTTGAAAGCTGAAGTGGGGAAGATTATAGTACTGGGTGTGATTTCTCCGATGACACTCGAAAAAACTAGATGAAAATGACCTGAAAAGGGCAAAAATCACCGAAAATGAGAGCTCAAATGAACAAAAATGGAGGAAAAGGAGAGGTTGTGGAAGAAGATTTGTATTTTTTTTAATAAATAAAATCAGTTTTATATATATATATATTTGTTGAATATTTGTATTTTATAAAAAAATTCAACTGAGTGACTAAAGTGTATTATTTAAAATTTGTGTGCTAGGATTATAAGGTTTTTAACTTAATTTGATGATGTCATAAAAAGTGGACCGTTTGCAAATTTTTGAAGACTTCTATCCTTTTGCCAAATTAAGTTTTCAAAATGAACTTCTTGCAAACTCTCCCGACATACATTTACTTTGATCATTCCGGTGTTATTCCAGAGTTTATATGTATATGTTGCGACTCTTTATCATGTTGTGAATTGTGTTGTACTTGAATGTGAAGATTCACCTAACGGATAAATTTGAGTCGTGAGAAAAGCTAACTGTGTAATATGGTAAGTAAGCTCATTTTTTCATTTCAATTAATGGAGTCCAAAGGTGTTTGAGCTCTACACTCCCCCCCCCCCCCCCCCCCTCCTCCTCCACATTATTGGATCTTGATTAATTTTATATTTTAGGACATTAGGAGAATTTAATTAAGGGATATAGTTATGTAATTTTTGCCATTATCCTTTTTGAGATAATTGTGTATACATCAAAGTTGTACTTTCAGAGAAATTAATTGGGAACATAAGTAAAAGATTCGACCTTGCACAAGAGTTAGTATATAGACTTGAAGAATACTGGTAGTAGTTTAAGTAGAAGTTATATATGACTTGAATTCTGGTAGTAGTTCAAGTAGAAGTTATATATAACATCTTTCAGAATTGTTTTACATTTATCACCATGTATATAAATACTATAGAAGCCCGTGCTAGCACGGGCCCAATATATGTTATTTTTTCTGTCTCAATTCACATGACACAAATAAAATTTGAAGAGTCGATTTAATTTTTATATATTTTTTAAAATATTTTAAGTTGTTAATTATTGTGTTTTATAAGTAGTACTTTTTATGTCAGTTTTAAATAATATATGTTACTTTCTTTGTCCCAATGTATGTGACACATAGAATTTAGAAAATCAACCATATTTCTTATATGATTTTTAAATATTTTAAGTTGTTAATTATTGTGATTTAATATAATACATAGATTCTCTCATAAATTATTCATGTAATCAAACACCGTATTAATTATATAGTACATAAACTTATCTCTTAACGAACTACCAAACATGAAATTACCAATATCAAAATAGAAAATGGAATAAGTAATAAGCAAATAACTAAATTCTCCATAATTAATATCAAAATAAAAGAACACACAAATTATCTCATAATTAATTAATGTTAATCCTAATATATTACCAATAAACTCGTAATTAATAAGGAAACATGTATTAAAGGAAACACACTACAATGGACATAACACGTGGCATAAGGTAGTAAGCTCTTAACCTTAAATGTTGAGGACTATAATAGTCAAAGAACAGAAAAATTACAATGTACTACAGGCTAGAGCACAACTAAAAGATGCATAAAATAAGAAGAATGACCAAATTGCCCTTTAACTGCCAAAGCAGGCATGTTGGCCTGTTGCCTTCTTTGGCAGTGCACTCCCTCTTATTATATAGTAATAAATTTATTATAAATAATAATAATAATAATAATAATAATAATAATAATAATAATAATAATAATAATAATACCAACCAAATTGAAAGTATACCAACTCTTTCGAAATGAAAATGAACACTTGTTAGCAGCCTGGCAGCTGCGTTATAAATAGAGCAAATTTTAAAAATATCAACCCAATTAAAATTAATTAGGCTTTTATACCAACACTTTACTAATTACAATTTATATTAACTTCTCTTAATTCAGTC
This sequence comes from Jaltomata sinuosa, assembly GCA_003996215.1. Taxonomy (NCBI): domain Eukaryota; kingdom Viridiplantae; phylum Streptophyta; class Magnoliopsida; order Solanales; family Solanaceae; genus Jaltomata; species Jaltomata sinuosa. The sequence goes on from QJPP01005478.1 coordinate 53,007, forward strand.
GTCACTCTCCTCCCCCTCTCCCTCTTCTCTCTCTCTTCCTCTCTCTCCCTCTTGCCCATCTCTCTGTCTTTCTCCCTCTCTCTCCTTCTCTTGTTGCCTCTCTCCTCAATTTGGGTAAACTAGGTAACGAAATTAAGTTCATGTAAAAATTTTGGTATTGGCATGTTTACTGCAATCGAGATGGGGTTGATTATGTGACTCTTAAAATTTATAACATGTAGTTCCCTCAATCAAAAGGGTCATGTATATTTGAGTTGTGATTTTGTTTCTAGAATTATGGTCTTCAATAATGTCAATTGCCCTGCATATTAGAAGCAGATAATTCTTTGATTGAAAAGTTTATGATGGCAGCATGTTGGTGCCTTTTATGAGAGGGATCTATTTCATCTCCAATTTATGAAACGAGCTTGTGCAGTGTCAATTTTAAAAGAAAGCCTTGAGCTATTTTGAAGTTCTATTCTTTCTCGTTCTATGTCTCTCTCCCTTTCTCTTTCACTTTTTCTTTTCCTCTTTGTATTTTGTATTGTTATCTCTCTCTTTGCCTCTCCCTCTCTTTGTATTTTGTATTTTCACCCCTCTCTCTTTTTCTTCTTTCAAATACAATTATATCAACGAATACAAATACAATTTGTATCAATAAAATACAATTTGTACCCAATTATATCAACGAATAAAAATACAATCCGTATCAACGAAATACAATTTGTATTCAATTATATTAATGAATACAAATACAATTCGTATCAACGAAATACAATTTGTATTCAATTATATCAACGAATACAAATACAAATATAATTCTTAAGCGAAATACAATTTCTATTCAATCGTATCAATGAATACAAATACAATTTGTATCAACGAAATACAATTTGTATTCAATTATATCAACGAATAAAAATATAATTTATATCAATGAAATATAATTTGTATTCAATTAAATCAACGATTACAAATACAAATATAATTCGTAAGCGAAATACAATTTGTATTTAATCGTATCAACGAATACAAATATAATTTGTATCAACAAATAGAAAATACAATTCGTATCAATGAATACAATTTATCTTTCTCTCCTCTTTGTATTATACATATTAACAAATACAAAATATAATTCATATCAACGAATACAATTATATTAATGTGAATCAATGAATAAAAAATACAAGTATCAGATGTACTTAATTTTATTGATATACAAATATAATATACAAATTGTAAAAAATATTTCCTGTAGAAAAAAAAAAGAAATGGATATATGGAGGGAGAGAGGCAGCAGAAAAAGAGGGAGAGGGAGAGGGAGAGAAGAGAGCGAGATTGTGGAGAGAGGGGGGGGGGGATACAAATTGTAAAAAATATTACTTGTAGAAAAAAAAAAGAAAAAGAAATGAATGGAGGGAGAGAGGCAGCGGAGAAAGAGGGAGAGAGGGGAGTGAGATTGGAAAGAGAGGGAGGAGAGACAAAGAGCAAGATTAGGAGAGAGAGAGAGGAGAGTGGCGAGTGAGGGAGTAAAAGGGTAGAAGAGACTACAAATGTATATATCAATACTTTTAAACCCATTGATATAAAATATAATTTATATATAGTATTGGTATGGAATGTAATTAGGCATGAAATGTTGGCATGTTGTGTAATTTTCTCTTATAAAGTAAAATGTTAAGAGGTTTATTTATAAGTAGATCAAATACTAGTCTTTTTAATTTATCAATAAATTTTATTTAGATATTTCAATTATGGTATATTTCGATTGAACACCTAAATATATGATAAAATATTTCTATTAGACACTTTTGAGTTTCAGCTTAAATTTTGGAAAAGTTCATGTTCATTTTTTTCTCAAGCTCATTACATAGATAAATTAATCACTTAAAATATGTCACCTTTTTTATTATACACATTCCTCAACAAGCAGTAAAATCTCAGGTTTATTCCAATCGAGGCTGATGCATATAATTAAAAATATAATTTATTTTATCTGATTAACTTATCTATGAAATATACACTTGAGAATGTGTCCAAATACTTTTCTAACATTTGAGCTGAAAGTGTCTAATAAGTAGACTTTGTCATGTGTTCAAATGACCTAATCAGACTAAGGGTGTAATTCTAATATCTAAATGAAATTTACCGAGAACATTAAAAGGTTACTGATATATTCGATCTAATAAGTTATACAGTGGGTGTGTGCATTTTGCCTTTTTTCTTCTTCTTCCTTTTCTTTTTCCAGAAGAGAAATCAGTGGCCAGAGTTCATATAGTAAACAACGGTACACACTAAACAAGATCTTTCCAAAGTGATTGGATATAAAATCAATAAATTGTACACTTTTCATTATATTAAAACTTTTTATTACCTTTCAAGAGCTCAAAGGTTACTTGTATAATATTGTATTGATATACATGTATTTTATTACCTTTCAAGAGCTCAAAGGTTACTTGTATAGTATTGTATTGATATACATGTATTCCGTTCTCCTAGCCTTTATATTGTATGCTTATCACTTTCGCTCCTACGCTGAAAGATTCCCTTTGTGTCAAGTGAGTACAACAATTTATTGATATGCAAAAAGAATCTGGATTGTTTGATTTGATTTGACATAAAATTTTAAAAAGTAAAGAATACTTTTAAATCTTGTGATCATGAATTAAAGATATGTAAAATGTACAAAATCCCTTTTAATCTTGTGATCTTAAACATGACATGTGAAAAGTTAGAATTAAAAAGTTGCCAGAAATGGAAAGAGACATTTTTTTTAAACGAATTAAAAAGAAAAGTTAGACAAACAAATTGAAATAGAAGAAATAATTAATAACTTGGTATAACTGAATAAATTTTTGAAATTGTCGATGAGTATGTGTTGATTCTATAAAAATAATATATTATTGAAGAATTCGACATGAGTACGATAACGTATTTAGAGAGTCGGCGGAACAATTAGATTGGCCCTAGTTGAGCTTGGTGACCCTTGGCGGCTGCGTAGTTCCAATTTGTATGAGCACAAAATGGGAAAGATTCCATTGCAATTAATGGTAATAAAAGAGTTTGTAAAGAATCAAAAGGTTGTCTCTCTCCATAGCCTACGGAGGTAGGAGAGGTACTTGACTTACAAAATTCCTAATATTTGTCCCAGACAAGAAACAGTGGACCATAGTTAACTAGCTTAGTATCAGTCCATTAGTCTACTCTTTATATGTTTTGATGTGATATTCTACTTATTTTTTTTATATATTCTGATGTGATATTCTATTTATTTCCTTTTTGAATTGAATGGGGTTGGTGAAAGATTTCTTCAGATTTTGCTGCTTTAATATGGATTTCCATATCTAATATTGTTCAACAGCCCACCTTCCTCTGCCTAGGGAAAAACAAATAAATAAACTTTTCTATAAAACATGTAGATCATATACTACCGACATATATAATCAAATGAACTTTGAAAAATGTGGCAAATCTCATCGATGGTCATCTAGCTTTGTGTTTATTATTGTGCAAAAAATACTTTTGTTTACCCCTAAATCTGTAACTTAGAATAACAGTAATTATATTTAAAGGTCAATGGCACGCAGATTATAATGATCAAACACTAACTTCTTGATGCTTAAAAACTTGCTTATAATGATAATAACCAAATAGGTAAGAACAAATTATAAAGCAGTGAGCAAAAAGAACAAAGAAGATCTTATTGATGGACTCTAGCAGGGCTGTCACAAAGAGTCACCGGTATAGTCAAAGTTTGTATGCTTATTACAAACTTGCGAGTTATACAATATTTGATATGAAAATCAGATGTCTTATAAGTGAAACAATACTTATAGCCTAACCAGAGGCGATTCTAGGATTTTCAGAACATGGGTGCACCACTAAAAAAAGAAGAAAAAAACATATGTAGTGGGAATTGAACCCTACACCTCAAGGCAAATAACTCAACCTTTAACCAAGTGCACCATTTAGTCTCCTTGTAGCATGGGTTCAGTCTCCTTGTAGCATGGGTTCCAACAGGTAATATTATACTAATTTTTTAAAATATATACATAAAATATCTACTTTTACGGGAAGACCACGGGTTCCCGTGCCCCAATTTTTAAAGCTAAAATCGCCCCTGAGCCTAACCCTAAGTAACGTCTTGCATTTATTCTGCCTCTTATAATGATTATTATTTCCACGCTGAAGTCGTTACGTACATGAGTATGTAAATGTTGGGGTGAATCCTGAATTCTTTAAACTTGTTATCTGTGAAGTCTAACGTGATTGGTCAGATACCTACCAGTTACTTTACTCAAAAAAAAAAAAGGAAAATTACTACATGTGCACCGGGCCAGAAATAGTATCCGGAGGACATTGCCTGCGTGTAAGATTGAACTTTGACTTGAGTTAACTTGGTTGAACTAGATTTGACTAGAGTACGAACTACCACATGTCATCTTCTGAGTAGTCTACATGTCGGATCCATATTTTTACCAACACAAATAGTGCTCGCCCTTTCCGAGCAATCCCCGAGATCTATCAAGAAAGTGGAAAAGCTAACCATTTTGGTAGGAAGGAAAAAACATGAAAAGATATCTAACATTAATAAAGTGACATGCATCTCCTTGCATTAAATGCTCGAGATGCGTGTATGGTGGTGAAACACGCGTCTCGAGCCTAGGGAAAAACAAATAAATTAACTTTTCTATAACACATGGAGATCATATACTACCTACATAAGCAAATGAATTTTAAAAAATCGGGCAAATTTTACCGGTAGTCATCTAGTTTTGTGTTTATTATGTAAGATATTACTTTTGTTTACCCCTAAATCTGTAACTTAGAATAACAGTTTTTATTTTTTTAAAGTCAATGACACGCAAATCATAATGATCAAATACCAATTTCTTGATGCTTAAAAGACTTGCTTATAAAGATAAGTAAATGAATAGGTAAGAACTAATTATAAAAGCAGTGAGCAAAAGGAACAAAGAAGATCTTTGTTGGGTTCTATGAAGTTTTGATGATAGACAAAGAGACATGAAACATGTAAGTTAAGCTGGTCTAAAGATACACAGCTTCGGTGAAGCAAAACTGTCATACGAGCTCGTGTAGTGGACAACCCAAATCAGCATAGTAGAAGAAGTTATTGGATAACTTTGAAGTTATTAATCAAAAGCAAACATAGGCAAAATGCTGATGAAGTTGGATTGGACTACAACTCTGTGGAAGCAAGAAGTCAAATTCAAGAAGGAATCCCACTTGAAGTAGAACTCTAAGAAAGTAAAGTTCAAATGCAAAAAAGAGTCTCAATTGAAGAAGAACTCCTTGAGAAATTGTGCTTAAATAGCAGAATTGCTATTCAAAGCACCAACACTTACAGAGAGAAAAAGGCAATTGTGAAATTGACTTAAGAAAGTGCAACATAGAACACTGAAGGAACACATTGAAGAACCTGATCCTAAGTACAGAGTCTAGCTAAAGTATTTTAATAGTGATGTATTAGGATTTATTTTTTGAGTTGTAATCATAGTTCAGTGTGTAATAAACGGAAGTAGGATTGTTGTCTTCAAGTTGGGATAACTCGAAGACTTGTGGGAACACAAACCTTGGGAGGTTGGTGTTATTAGGAATTAGAGTTTATAATATTCATAGATTACATCGAGTTGTAATTATTTCCTTGAGGCTCATTTGTATTTAGTGAAGTTGACTTTAAATCCTGTAGAGGTACCAGTCGTGGTTTTTATACCCTTGTGAGTCGAGTGGTTTTTCACATAAAAATTACTGTGTTCTTTACTATTTGTAATTTCACTATTGAAATAGGTTAGGCAATCTGTTTCATCTATAGGCAACTAGTAAATTAAAATCACTAAACAAGCAGGTCGTGCACTATCAATTGGTATCAGAGCGGGTATCTTGTTTAAAGGATAAAACCTTAAGATTAGATTCAGAAAATAAATTTTGCACCACTAATTAGACATTGTGAAGGACAATCCACCACCAGGCCTTCTCTCTTTAATGAATCTCTTTTCATTTGGTAGAAAGTTAGAATGGAGGACTTCATTCAAGCTGAAGATTATGAACTATGGGACAGGATCACTGTGGATACCAAAATTCCTGTGAAACTGTTGAAGGAGAGTCTGTGAAGAAGGTAAGAAGTGAGTTCACTCCAGAGGACCTCATTGCTCTCAAGAAAAAGGCAAAGTCCAAAAATATCCTAGTTTGTGGACTGGGTCCTGATGCGTACAACAGAGTACTACTTCCAAATAGATCTAGGATGCTTTGGTAAATGCACATGAAGGAACAGCCAAGTGAGGAAGTTCAGAGTAGCTATATTGTTCATTGAGTATGAGACTTTTAAGATGAAGGAAAGTGAGTCACTGCAAGACATGATTACTCGACTCACTATGCTTGTCAATAAACTATCATCCTTGAAAAAAGTCTTGACCACTGAGGAACAAGTTGACAAGTTTCTAAGGATCCTACCAAATTCAAAATAGGATGTGAAAGTCACAGCCATCAGAGAAGCAAAGGACATCACTGATGAACTGGTTGATAACTTGAAAATATATGAGATGAACATGGAGAATCCTAAAAAGAGTGAAGGATCTAAGGAAAGGTCTCTAGAACTAAAAGCATATAACAATGATGAGCCTGATCTTGATGAAGATCAAGTTTCCTTCTTAGATAAACACTTCAAGAAATTCTTCAAGAAAGAAAATGGGTATGACAAGAAAGGAAATGGGTATGACAAGAAAGGAACAGGTAGCAAGAAGTGGTTCAATGAAAAAAATCAAGGAGGATGCTACATGACTGATCATATGGTTAAAGACTGTCCACAATGGAAAATTGAGTGGAAAAAGAAAAGGGCTGAAAAGGAGGCAATGATGAATGAAAAAGTCAACTCTAAGAAGAAGGAACGAGAAAAGTATGCCATGGTAGCTGCTTGGGGATCAGCCACTAAAGAATCTGATGATGAAGAAGTAGATAAAACTGCATTCATGGAAAATGGAGACCAAGACTTAGAAGAAGAAGAGGTTGACTCTGAGGTAAGCACTCTTGAACTAAAAGATAAGTTACATCTTTTCTCTAAAAGTAAACTTATTACTCTGATGAATGCATTGATTGAGGATTTTGTTGAACGAACTTCTGATAGGAAATAATTTTTCAGTGCCCTTGCAAGTCTAAAATTTAAATACATTGAACTTGAGACTTGTAAGATTGCTACGAAAAAAAAAAATGGTATCCTAAAGAAACAAGTCAGTCAACTTGGTTCAACCAACTTAGGGCTAAAATAAGAAATACTAAAATTTGCAATCTCTGAAAATTGTAAAGGGAATATGAGTAATAATCAGAAGACTGCTGAGTCAGAACTAAAACAGTGTAAAGATAATCTCCTTTATGAAAAAGAAAAGGTGAGAAAGTTGAGTCTAGAAAACTCCAGGATAAAACTTGATCTTGAGAAAGAAAATAGGTGGACTAACTCATCTAGAATAATGAATAAGTTAGGAGAAATGACTCAGTGAAAAGGCAGGTCTAGGATTTCATAAAGAAACTGTTGCTACTAAAGATTTTTTCTTCATCTGTGGACATCTTAGACGTCCCACCACTGAATGTCCAACTAGAGCTTGGTTCACAAGTAAAAATATCAGACTGATTAAAAAAACAGTTCTGAATTTGTGCAAAGGAACATGTCCACCAATTTGTTGCCTAGATGGGATAGAAAAAATTTAATACATCCTTTTGTTCATAAGAAAGGATCCAAGCTTGTCTGGGTTCCTAAAACTAATTCTTAAACTATTTTGCAGTTGAAAGTGAAAGGGAGAAAGAAACATTAGTAGATGGATAGTGTTTGCTCAAGGCATATGAAAGGAGACAAAAAAAAGTTCCTTTCACTCACCTCAATTAAAGGGGGGAATGTATCTTTTGGAGGAGGCAAAAAGGGTAGAGTTACTGGAGTTGGAAAGATTGGAAAATATACAACAAAGGCACTAGAAGAAGTGTATCATGTTGATGGGCTTAAGCATAATCTATTTAGTATTTTTCAGCTATGTGACAAAAGAAATAAGGTAACTTTAACTTTCACAGGTTGCAAGATCAAGAAGATGGATACCAAGAAAGTTGTTCTGATAGAAAAAAGGTATAAAAATGTATATAAAGCTGATATCTTGAGAATTCCTGGCACTAATCTAACCTGTCTTAGTGCAATTGATTGTGACTCCTTGCTATGGCATAAAGGACTTAGGCATGCTAGCTTAAAACAGTTGAAAAAACTTACTTCAAAGGACTTAGTTATAGGCTTGCCTAAAACCAAGTTCAAAGATAGACAAGTCTATAGTGCCTGTGTAAGGGGGAAGCAAGTAAAATCTTCTTTCAAAGCAAAGAACATGGTAAGCACCACCAAGTATCTTGATTTAATTCACATGAATCTGTGTAGACCAATGAGAGTAAGAAGTAGAGGTGATAAGAGGTATGTTTATGTTCTTGTTGATGATTATTTCAGGTACACCTGGACACTGTTTTTAGCTTCCAAAGAGGATGCCTTTGATGTCTTTACCATATTTGTTAAGAAAATGGAAAAGAAGCTAGGCTCCTCCTTGATCTTCATAAGATCTGATCATAGAACAGAATTTGAAATTACCAACTTCCTAGACTACTGGTCTTCTAGAGGAATAGATCACAATTTTTCTGCTTCTAGAACTCCTCAAAAAAATAGAGTTGTTGAAATGAAAATAAGACCCTAAAAGATATGGCTAGGAGAATGATGATAGTAGGAAATCTTACCAAAAATATTTAGGCTGAGGCTATGAGTACTTCTTTCTACATCATAAATAGGTGCATGACTAGACCTCTGATGAACAAGACACCCTATGAACGTCTCAAGGAAAGAAAACCAAACATTTCCCACCTTAGTTCTTTTGGTTGTAAGTGTTATGTTCATAATAATAGTAAATATAATCTTGGTAAGTTTGATGCTAGGAGTGATGAAGGCATATTCTTAGGATACTCTCAACATATCAAAGCATATATGGTTCTAAATAAGAGAATATGATGTGTTGAAGAAAGTGTGCATGTTGTTTTTGATGAATCTCTTGTTACTCCTAATACTAACATGTAGGTTGAAAGTGATGTTGATGTTAGTCTGCAGGAACAGGTTGTACCACCCGATCCATCTGATGGAATAATTGATGGCACAATGATAGGGGGAACAACTAAGGGAACAATGACAGGGGGAAGACCAAGCCAAGATACATCTGCTGAAATATCACAAGAGAGAGTGCAGAAGAGCTATAAGTATTAGGATTCTCATCCCATTGATAATGTTCTCACAGATCTGACATCTGCAGGTCTTAAGAATCTGTGTGCCTTTAAGGCATTCCTGTCAATGATTGAACGAAAAAAAGTAAAAGAGGCATTCTTAGATGAAGACTGGATTATGGCAATGCAAGAGGAACTCAACCAATTTGAATGAAGCAAAGTCTGGCACCTGGTCCCTCTACCTGAGAATAGAACTATAATTAGCACCAAATAGATATACAGAAACAATCTTGATAAAGATGGAACAGTCACAAGAAACAAGGCAAGGTTAGTGGCCCTAGGATACAACTAAGAAGAAGGAATTGATTTTGATGAGACATTTTCACCTGTTGCTAGACTTGAGGCAATCAGGTTACTTATTGCCTTTGCTGCATTTATAAAATTCACTCTATATCAAATGAATGTGAAGAATGCATTCCTGAATGAAAACTTAAAGGAGGAAGTGTATGTGAAGCAACCCACCTGGATTTGAGAGCACAAAATTTCCACACCATGTATACAAGTTGGACAAGGCATTGTATGGATTGAAATAATCTCCAAGGGCTTGGTATGAAAGATTATCCAAGTTTATCCTGAAGAATGGACATACAAGAGGTAAAATTGACAACACCTTATTCCTAAATACTAATGGTAAGTGTTTGTTGATTGTACAGGTGTATGTTAATGACATTATCTTTGGGTCAACTGATGTTAGACTGATTCAAAAGTTTGCAAAGCTCATGAATGGTGAGTTTGAAATGAGCATGATAGGAGAGCTAAACTTCTTCTTAGGACTCCAAATCAAGCAAACTCCAAATGGAACCATGATTCACCAGAAAAAGTATGTGAAAAAGTTGCTCAAAAGATTCAAAATGGAAAAAGCCAAGGAGATTGACACTCCTATTGTCACTGCCACCAAACTAGACCTGGATGAAACATGTCCATCTGTGGAGAAAAAGCTATATAGAGGTATGATTGGGTCTCTTCTGTATCTTACTGCTAGTAGACCTGACATAGTCTTTTGTGTGGGACTGTGTGTAAGATTCCAAGCCAATTCAAAAGAGTTTCATCTCAAAGTTGTCAAAAGAATCTTGAGATATTTCAAGGAAACTACTGATTTAGGGTTATGGTACCCAAAAGGAAGCAACTTTGAACTTGTAGGATATGCATATATTGACTATGTAGGCTATCTTGTTGATAGAAAAAGCACCACAAGTATGGCACACTTCCTTGGATCATGTCTGATCTCCTGGTCCACCAAGAAGTAAAATTCTGTTGCATTGTCCACTGTTGAGGCTGAGTATGTAGCTGTTGGATCCTGTTGTGCCCAACTTCTACAGTTCAAACCACAGCTCTTAGATTTTGGAATAGATGTTGGACGTGTTCCTATCTTTCATGATAATACTAGTTCCATAAATATTGCAAAAAATCATGTACAACACATGAGAACCAAATATATTGATATAAGGCACCATTTTTTTTTAGATAATGTTGAAAAAGGTCTTATTTTACTTATGAACTTTGTAGTTCTTTCTTGGTTATCAATGAAATGGCTCTCCCTTTTTGCTATGTCAGACTATGTTCTTGTTCTTCTTAATACTTGATTATGGCATTTTGCAGTTTTTTTCTGATTGTCTTGATGATAGCCCCAGTGGCCATGAATGGCTTAACTCTGACACTAGCTTATTTGTTATGCCTAATTGACCAGCTATTCGATGATGCCAAAAAGGGGAAGAATAGTTACGCAATATTTATAACCCATGTTTACTAACCTATTTCATTCAAGTGTTTGAAACTCTAGTGTGCACAAGTTAACATGTTAGAGGAGCACAAAGGAAAAAGTTTGTCATCATCAAAAAGAGAGAATTTGTTGGGTTCTATGAAATTTTAATGATGAAAAAAGTGATATGAAATAGGTAAGCTAAGTTGGTCAAAAGATACACTGCTTCGATGAAGTAAAACTGTCATACAAGCTCGTGTAGTGGACAACCCAAATCAGCATACTAGAAAAAGTTATTGGATAACTCTGAAGTTATTAATCAAAAGTAAACATGGGAAAAATACTGATGAAGTTGGATTGGACTACAACTCTGTGGAAGCAAGAAGTCAAATCCAAGAAGGAATTTTGCTTGAAGTAGAACTCTAAGCAAGTAGAATTCAAATGAAAAAAAGAGTTTCAATTGAAGAAGAACTCCTTGAGGAGTTGTGCTTAAATAGAAGAACTGTTATCTAAAGCACCAACACTTACAGAGTGAAAAAGGCAATTGTGAAATTGATTTAAGCAAGTGCAACGGAGAACACTGAAGGAACACATTGAAGAACCTGATTCTAAGTACAGAGTCTAGCTAAAGTATTTTAGTAGTGATATTTTAGGATTTATTTCTTGAGTTGTAATCATAGTTCAGTGTGTTATAAACTGAAGTAGGATTGTTGTCTTCAAGTTGGGGTAACTGGAAAACTTGTGGGAATGCAAACCTTGGGAGGTTGGTGTGATTAGGAATTACAGTTTATAATTTCTTAGGTTACATCGAGTTGTAATTATTCACCTTACCAAAACCCAATGTCAACCCAAGCCTGCCTATCCCTTAGACTTCCCAAGTCACCTTGGCACCTAGACTTCCCAAGTCACCTTGACACTTAGACTTCCCAAGTCACCTTGGCACCTAGACTTCCCAAGTCACCTTGACACCTAGACTTCCCAAATCACCTTGACACCTAGACTTCCTAAGTCACCTTGAAACCTAGACTTTCCAAGTCACCTAGTCACCTAGACTTCCCAAGTCACCTGGACTTTCTAAGCCACCTTGTCACCTAGACTTCCCAAGTCACCTTGACATTGCCAACATCTATGTCCATACCCAGACTACCATTTCCTTACCCAAGTCAACCACTATGACTCAACAACCCGAAGTAAACCCCACTACTTAGTGACATAGACCACACCCATCGTACCGCCACATACAAGTACAAAATTGTTCCCATGACACCCAAGGCCATACTCGACAAGTGAAAACAACCAATGTTATAACCAGACCATAAGTCTCTCCCTTAGCTTATCAAATGTATGCAACAAGTCTAACCGACATTGACAATTCCCAGTGACGATAATATATATCCTTTTCACGAAACCCAAACCCAACAAGGATCCCTATGATAATAACATATGGACCTGGTTCACAAAAGAACCACCTTATCACTTAAGCATACTAACTCGGCCCTACAAGGACCAACTATACGCAAAATGATAATAAACCCTGGCCCTCTCAGGAACCCAATATATAAAGAATAAATGGTGCACCCGTACTGAGTAAAGCAATACAACATATAATAACAGCCAGTAGTATAACTCCAGACTCTCAGTCTACCTTTTGAATTACCCACCACAGGGGACAGGTTCAACAATCATTCAATAACAATAATAAATATGACATTTACCCTTTTTGATTACCGGACCAAGCAAGGATCCCTAGACCAACACTTAAGTGTAAACATGCGATGCCCGGTCAACCCCAGGACCATCCTCACATTTAAGTGTAACAACCTGGACTCTCAAGGACCAATGTAATAAATTATAGATAACCCAGTTAACTAAAGGAGCCACATGTAAAGACATCAATAACAGATAACCCGGTTCACTCATGGAACCAACATGTAAAGAATACAACCAAGCAAGTAAAGCAAACCCGTACCAGGCATGGTACCCGAACCAACTATTTGTAATTCCCATACCAGGTGTGGTACCCGAGCCAACCAAATAGTATCCTGTACCAGGCATGGTACCCGAGCCAACCAATAAGTAACCTATACTAGGTGTGGTACCCGAGCCAACTAATAAGTAACCTGTACCAGGCGTGGTACCTGAGCCAACCGAATGTCACACAAAATCCACAGTCATAAATAATGAACAATCAACACTTGAAAACCAACAAGCAATAACACGTAGCTCATTTCACAAGACTGAAAACAGGACTTTTGGACATTCCTAAATCATTCCCTAAGCAATGCAACCATACAAATACTTAGTCAAAAGTACACAAACATATAATGGATACAGAAATTAATAACCATCACCTAAGTGTTCAACATGTCATCTCGTACCATACTAAGACCAATCCCGCACTTAAGTTCAACTACCCGGCCTCTCACAAGCCAATATGCAATAGTCAGAGTTTCAATAATTAAACCCGGTCCACTCATGGGACCATTATCAACTACAATAGTAATGTATAATTAGACCCACCTGAGGACTAATCCCCGACTTACCCCTTTTTGGCACATATTCGTAGATATATCAATTCTGGACTCTTTTCTTAAGACAGATACAACATGGGAAAGACATCCCCCAACATTGGTACCTTAACCATTCTAGTTTACTCTACTTCCTTTATACTAGAATCATCCCCGAAACGCCCATTAAACTAGTCACTTAATTAACCATAGCCTTTTTGATTTCCCAAACCTTACCAATAATCTAGTTTTCTAAACCCAAATTTGACATGCATAAATTACCTGGGATGAAGCACATCACCCCGATATTATCAATCCCTAATCAGTAAATCAACCAAACCATACAATATTCCTCCAGACTCCGTGCTCGAAGGCCTAAACATGATTCCTCCTTTCCTTTTATATTAATAATATGAAATAAAAACAGGTCTAAATCTACTCAAAGAAAGAACCTAGCCTACCTGGAATCCAAGCAGCTGCATGGTGCATATTCTAGCTCTGTGAAAGCGTTCCCTGATGATTCTGCAGGCCCAAATCCATGGTTTTGTGTCCTTTCAGCCGAAATCCCTCCTCTTCATGGCTCCCAAGCTTTGGAGGAGCCTATGAGGGTTCTTGGATTAACCCTCATCTGTTTGGGGCTGAATGGGGGAGAATGAAATTATAAAACTCGTTTTTGAGTTTTTAGATCCCGTCGCTCCGCTATAGCGATCCACGCTCCACTATAGTGGTATCGCCATAGCGGAGCCTACCGCTATAGCGGTGCTGACCAACATTGACTTCTGCTATAGCGGTAATTTCTCTGTTATAGCGGAGGTCACTATGGCAGTGTATCAACCGATATGACAGTTGACACGGGATAGAAAGTCGTAAAGTCTCCCAATTTGGTCCATTTTACAACACACTTGCTTTTCTGATCTTTCAGAACAATCCCTTCACATCAACCTCGATATGGGGAGTTCTACTTACACAAATTTGATTCTGAAAAGACTCCCAGACTCCTTTATATCTTAGCTAAATGGAAAACTAGCTCAAAATAGGACACGTTACTCAATCCTTACCCGGATTACCCTAGACCATACCTTGCTCCAAAACTGGCCGAGACTAGCCTAGCCCAGAATTTTCAACTCCCAAATCCGGAAGTTTTCTTACTTGAAACATGGCATGAAAAGTTTACCCATAATGACGACCCCAGTCGTTACATTATCGGTAGCAAGGGACACTCCCCCCACCCCAACCCCCATAGTGTTTCTATCATGTATCCTTTTATAAGTTTCTAGAGGTGTCCATTTTATGTCACTCTCTATGTAATCTCTATCAATAATGCAGATTTAAAAAAAATATTACCCCACGCAGAGAGTTTCTGTCATGTGTTAGAGTTGTAAAACTGTGTTAAGTTGTAATTACAGAAATCCAATTCAAGTTTGAGGCATGTTGTTGTTGATGTTGTTCTTAAAAATATTTACTCAATATATTATTGTGAAAATATCATGGGTTAACTAGCACACAATCACACACAAATAAAATAGGGAAGAAAAATAACACAAGGAAAAGCAGAGAGAGTTTTCCACTATGAAAGAAGAGAAGTTTACAATACCATTAGAATCCCCAACTATAGCCCTATATATAGATTCTAAGTAGTCTCAAACCTATAAGGAAAAGGTTTTCTCAATCTCACAAGGACTATACTTTCCTTTCCCAAATTCATTAGGACAAAGGGTTTCCTAAACTAGTAGGGTTTATTAGTTTTCTAAAATATACAAGAAAAAAATTCAAGACATAATTAACAAATCTTTCCCTTGGCTTGAATTCTTTTCATTAACAGGAACAATGTCTCTCCGTCTTTCCCTCAGCCCTCGAAAGGGCTCACTGAGTATTAAACACACCAATCAAGTCTAGGCAATGCCTAAACTTATTGATCGTGACTGTGTTGATAATCACATATGTCAGATTATCATGTGTCGACATCTTCTTTACATAAACATCCCCTTTGCAGCCTATTACCTTTTGTCCCTATGGAAATGAATCAAACTTTCATGTTCAATTTTTGTGAAGTGACTCAATCTCTTCACCCATAGCACAAATTCATCAATCTCTCTTTGAACTATAAATAGCTTTTTTATAGATATTAGGCTCAAACACATCAATGGTCTCTATAACTGACAAAAGCAAATTCCACAAAATCTGCATATCCAGAAAGATTTTCATCAACTACATTTGGAAACCTCTTTGTTTGGTTAATCACTCTCTTCTCTTTACCTGTTGCAATGCTATACGATTGTTTTTGCATAGGTGCATCAACATTATCATCTTGATTAAAGTTTTGCACCTCCTCCACTTCTGAACTACTGGGCTGAGCTAGTGGAGATTCAATTTCTAGCTCTATGTGGTCACTGACACCATGATTTGTTTCTACTATTGCCTTCTCCTTCTGGCTGTCCAGTGAGGCAGATTCATTGAATGTCATATCCCCACTAATAATTAACTCTGGAATCTTTTGATCTGTGCACCACAATCTGTAACCTTTTACTCCAGTTGCATACCCAAGAAATATGTATTTTTTTGCCATCGGCTCAAGTTTTCTATCCCTCACATAAGCATAAGCAAGACAACCAAATATCCTCAAATTAGAATAATCAGCAGGCGAACTGAAAAAAACCTTAAAAGGAGTTTTGAACTCAATAGTTGTGGATAGAGATATATTGACCAAATAACAAGTTGTATTGATTGCTTCAGCCTAAATCCTTTCTAACACACGAGTTTGAAAGCATATTTTGTGCTCTATCACAAAGTGTTATGTTCATACTTCTGCAATATCATTTTATTATGGTGTTCCAACACAAATACAGTGTTTTGCTATGCCCTTTCAGCTGCCTCTCAACCATCGTCTTTCATTTAATAAATGTCAAAAATGCCTCATCTTTTGTTTTTAGAAAATACACCCATACCATTCTTGAGTAATCGTCAATCAAAGATATAAAGTACCTGGCACCACTTTTGGAGGAAACTCTATTTGGACCCCACAAGTCTGAATGTATATAATCTAACTTGTCTTTGGTCTTGTTCTTTGCCCTATTGTTGAACTTTACCTGTCACGACCCAACCTACCGGGCCGTGCGAGCGCCTACTCTATGCACCTAGATAGACGAACCTTACCACCTATCCAACATGAAGCCCCGGAAAACTCATGTGTAACCATAAACCATCATTTAATACATGAAAAACTTACAATTCTTTAATTCAGGAATAACTTCTTATTGACGAAAGCAATGAAAACGTTTTACAACTTTAAAACACCCTCCCTAGGACCTAGTCTAAATAGGTATAAGAGCTACTATAGGATTTATATAGAGAAATGTAAATGAGACACAACTTTTGCCATGGAATCGAAGGACATAAATTGCTGCAGATCACAGTCGTCATGTACCTATGAAACATCACCAACCCTGCAACCAGACTATACTCAAAAGGGTATAGGAAGAGTAGAGTCAGTACAACCACAAGTACTGGTAGGCATCATCGGTCGACCCGAATCCACATGTACCATAATATAGGAAAATAGTGAAAACATGAAAGTATACAATATAGCTCCCTTCTTCACCGTTTACCCTTACCGGACCCGATCTCGACCGATCGTCTACTTACACCCCTTACCTCAACCCCTTCCACTCCTTCTGCTGCCAACTCCCTCCCTCTCAAGTCTTCTAGGTCACGCTAAGCTTAGACTTCCCAAATCACACTAACCTTAGACTTCCCAAATCACACTCACCTTAGACATCCCAAGTCACACTAACCTTAGACTGCCCAAGTCACACTCACCTTAGCCCAATCGCTAAATCCAACCTTGACTGCCTCATCATTACCCTAATCAACCCCCATGACTATGCATCCAGAAATGATCCAGTCCCTGTCATTCCAGACCCACTACACCCAGGGCACTACCCACAAGTACCCGGACCCCTCCCGGATCCCTAGACAATTCTTCCCAGGATATCACCCGCTAGTCACACAATGTCAGACTCTCAGTCATTCCCCTAGTTTATCACCCACATGTAAATCACTTCACAACTATAATCAACATTCCAAAACAAGCAACCATTATACCTTATTACATATCCCGGACCCACCCTGGATCCCCTCTAGACAACACCTAAGTGTCAGATAAATAACCCGGTCTATAACGAGACCAAACTCATAAAACAATGTAACAACCCAGCCTCTCAAGGACCAAAATACACAACAATAATTCATAAACACAACCTGGTCCACTCAGGGGACTATTACTAAAGATGCAACAATATAATAAAGTAAACACGTACCAGGCGTGGTATCCGAGCCAACTGTTAGTGTTATCCCATACCAGAAGTGGTACCCGAGCCAACCGTTAGTATATCCCATACCAGGCGTGATACCTGAGCCAACCGTTAGTATATCCTGTACTAAGCATGGTACCCGAGCCAACCATTAGTATATCCTATACCAGGCGTATTACTCGAGCCAACCGTACGTCACATAAATCCACAGTCACAAATAATGAACAATCAACACCTGTAAACCAATAAGCAATAACACTTAGTTCATTTCACAAGACTGAAAACAGGACTGTTGGACATTCCTAAATCATTCCCTAAGCAATGGAAACCATACAATTACTTAGACATGAGTACACAAACATACAATGCATAAAGGAATCAATAACCATCACCTACCCTTCTTCCCGGGTACATAACTCAATTCCTAACCCGTCCAAAGACTAAATCCCATTTTCCCTTTTATTAATACATCTTAATAACCATATTGATCCCGAACCTTTCCAAGTTGGTTACAACATGGAAATACCACCCCTTAACCTTGGTGATTTCTTCACTCATTCTTATTCTATTCATAGCCCGAAATCTCATCTAGGAATTTCTCTATTTTTACTACCCATTTAGTTACCCCAAGCATTTACCGATTCCCTGAACCTTCCCGACATCCTAATCCCTGAAATCCTAACATTTTCCCATATCAAACAACATGTACAGCCAACAATTTCACACTAGAAACTCACAATTTC
This sequence comes from Jaltomata sinuosa, assembly GCA_003996215.1. NCBI lineage: Eukaryota > Viridiplantae > Streptophyta > Magnoliopsida > Solanales > Solanaceae > Jaltomata > Jaltomata sinuosa. The sequence continues at coordinate 71,551 of QJPP01005478.1, forward strand.
AACCAACCCATTTCCTAGTTCACACATAAGTAATACCAAATCCGCCAGACTCCGTTCCCGGAGTCCTAATCATGGATTCTCTTTTGCAACTATAAAATAGTATGAATGTAAACATGTCTATCTATTCAAGTGAAAACCTAGCCTACCTGGACACCAAGCAGCTGCAAGGATGCGTTTCCGGCTCTGTGAAAGTGTTCTCGGCTGAATGATGGTCCTGGAATTAACTTTTCCGCGTCCCTTCAGCCATAGTCTTTCCTCCCCATGGTTTCCAAGTCCTGGAACAGCATAGGAGAATTTTTGGAGAAACCCTCATATGTTTCTCAACTGGGGAGGAGAAATCTTTTAATCAAAACTCGTTTTGAGGCTACTACCTCCCGTCATTCTGCTATAGCGGATGGTCTTTTGCCATAGCGGTTTCGCTATAGCAGATACAATACCGCTATAGCAGAGTGATGTCAGCCTGGATGATTTTCAAAAATCTGAAAATTTCCATCACGTCACCCCACTTAATACCAAAAATATTTTAATTCGTTTTTTGAAATTTCATGACGTCGCGGCTCCTGAAATAACGACGGATCTGGTCATTACAACATATACCAATTTACCCATCGTTCATCCCTGAACAATCCCAAAAATCAAGAAAATGAAAGAAACTAGCACGGGACCCTCACTGTCCCTAATGACCGCGTAATTTACGAACCTACGTGAATTACCAACCTTCCATCGATTAGTCGCACCGATTTGAAGAAAATTAGATGATCCCACTCCCTCGGAGAATTTTTTTGAATTACCCAAGAAAATTTACACTTGACCTTCCCGAGTACCCAAGGAATCCGGGGTCTCGAACAACGTCGGAGCAAAAGAATTTGAGAATACCCGGGAGAACTTTCCTTTCCCAAAAGCAAATTTTTTGTCCGCTATAGTGGATATTATTCTGCCATAGCTCTCCCGCTACGGCGGACTGTCAATCGCTATAGCAGTTGACGGCAGGTTGAAATAGGGGGAAAATGGATTTCACCCCTCATTCTTTCCATATTCCTTCTGAAAATACCATATTCTCTCCCGATCACCTTGCTCCCGAGTCTAAATTTCCAGGTAAGACTCATTTCTACTTGTTTCCTTACTTCCTTTCATGAATTTAGACATGATTTTGTAGAAAATAAGGTTTTGAAGTATACATTGTAGTGGGTTTTGAACTTGAATCTTAGGTTGGATTTTTGTTGGATTCCCGAAGCATGGATATTTCCCTTATGTTTACAATGTGTTATGGGTGTAAGGATTACAATATTTTTGGCTAAAAATGAGGTGGGAGGTGAAGGGTTGTTATTGAATAAAAGTTGTGATTTGGACAGAATTTAGGGGTTATAATGCCCAATTTTTTGTAGAAAACAGTAATAGAATGCTTTAGGAGCACTGATCTGAACTTGGATTGTCAAAAATGGAGTTTTAGGTCAAGGGGCACCCGTTTTGCACCCCTTAAAGCTTCAGGGATGATGAATACCACTATAGCGGTTGGGCTCCGATATTGCGGTTTCTCTACAATGGATATTTTTCCGCTATTGTGATTTCGCTATGGAGGACGATCGTCTTCTATAGCGGAAGGCCGCGAAATAGTAACTTCCCAAGCTGACACTTAGAAAAAATTTCCCCTCTTTTCTAAATCCCTTATGCCTTATTGAGTTCTATTTCGGTTTTCTTGCTACATTACAGGTTATACTTCCAATGGCTGGAGGACAATAATTGCCCGTACATTCCTACGAGCGTTTCCCCGATGAATCTAGCCGGGAGAGGTTGGATTAACAGAGACTGGGCATTTTCTACGAGAGGGGGTGCAAGCTGACAGGGTTGGACAAAAAAGCAGCCGCCTTCCACCGTAAAGTTAGAGAGTTGGGTTGGGAGTCCTTGTTAGTAGCTCCTCCTCCCGCACAGACAGGCTGGGTATGGGAGTTCTATGCCATTCTTCCTACAGTACATTGGGATGAGCCCAACCCCACCATCCGTATCCAAGGAGTGAACGTCCCCGTGGACGCTCAGACTATCAATGGGGTGCTTGGAGTGCCTCACGTCTCCAATGAAACCTACGAGGCTAAGTTCTGCCTCTGGTACATGACTTGGTTGAGGGACACTCTGGTGGATGAGACGTGCGAGGATCAGGTCTACTGGGTCATCCCTGAGGGCGTCACTAGTACTTACTTTTCTGCGAAGGCTAGGATGTGGCTCAACCTGGTGTCTCGAAAGATCCGCCCATCGGGTAACAAGACCGACGTGACCTATGCCCGGGCCCTGGTGATTGCTTGTGCCATGCAAGGCATTATCATGAATATGGGAGAGCAAATCATCTCTGAGTGGAAGGAATTCTACCGAGGTCATAGGAAGGACCCCTATCTTCCGGGATTGGTGTCTGAATTGTGCAGGCATTTTGGAGTGCCTGAGGACTATACTGACTTGGAGGTGGCTATGGACGACCCCTTCGACCCTGTACAAGTGAAGGTAGTCTCCAAAAAGAAGAGAAAAGTGGACAAAGCAGGAATCAGTCAGCCGATCAAGGAGGCCGACGACGATGATGATGATGACACCCCTGCCCCTTCTCATCCTCAGCCCCCAATCACTAGCACCCAACTAGAGGAGAACCTGGTTGCGGTCAGGAGGTTCATGGAGGGAACTTCCGCTGCTGAAGGTACAGCCCCACCCCTTACTGCTCAAAACTTTGCTGCACTTTGAAGGGAGTTAGAGGAGGAGAAGAAGAAAAGGCGCTCCAGGGATCGTATGTTTGCCCGGATGTGGAAGACCATCAAGGTCATGTTCTCTTGTGTTGCCCCAGGCCAAGAGCTTCCCACTCTAGAGCTCGAGGACAGGCAGGAGTTTCCCTTCCTGAGTGATGATGAGGCTTAGGACCTCCCCCCTCCCTCCTTTATCATACGATTTTACTATTTTTTGGGATTCGCCCTCATTTGGGGCTTGTGTTAGACAATATTCCCCTTTCCTTATCAATTTTTATTATCGCACATGGATGCTTGTTTTAGACAATTTCCCTTGCATGCACACTATGATAGTTAAATCGTTGATTCCTTGTTTTACCTAGCAATTCGTAGCTTACTTTCCTACTTTAAATCGTCCTGGGAGTGAGTGAAAAATAGGGGAAAACAAGGTGAGGTTTCTGCCTCACACTCTTCCGCTATAGCGGTTACCACTCCGCTATAGCGGTACCGCTGTAGTGATAAAATTTCCACTATAGCGGGATCGCCTTAGCGGTATAGTTCTGCTATGGCGGTCCCGACGGTGACAACCCAGAAATTTGAAATTCCCAGCAAGTGCATCCCTCCCCCTTCCCAGTTATCATTGTCCAATCCTGTCGATCCCGCCATGGTCTTAGACTACCCCAAAGACCATTCCTGGCAATGCATATATCAAAACTCAACATCAATCACAAAAGATTTACAAGGACAATTGTTCCCAATGATACCTTCCTGCTATTATGCACGACTAACTCCCTTGTTCCCATGGTTCCCAACCAAGTCCCGACCATCCTGAAAACCAAAGTTTCCCTCCAGTCATAATTTTTTCATCCCCTTATCATCTTTACCAACGATAAGTACTTTTCAAGATGTGATACAATTTCAGTCAATACAATTAATAGTTATGCACAGACCCAAGACACACTACTTTCAACTTATGATCCTCGGCAGACTCAACATTTATTTCGAGGTGACCAAGTACACACAATTCAAGTAAGTCCTACAAACACAGCAATACACAATATTTTCACTTCAGGTCACAGCAAAATTAAGTCACATAAATTCACCTTTTATTCGTATTCACGGATGACCATTAGCCGGTTATCCATGTTTCACCACAGCCTCTCGAGCCAGATACTAATTGGAACCTTTCCTTTTCTAATTTCCCTTGCTTGTCTTATTGCAACCGGAGTACAATGAATCATTTACTCCATCAAGATACCAATTGGGATCAAGAGATATCAATTGGGATCGAGAGATACCAATTGGGATCGAGAGATACCAATTGGACTCAACCCATACAAGCAAGCGAACGAACCGCACGAAAAGGAATGAAGGAAGAGAGATATTTCCTAGAATGCTTCATAGCTTCCCAAAGATTAGGTGTGGACGTCAACACACCAATCCGTAGGACTCTATTCGACATTTTGCTTTTGTATTGGGAGACCGGTAACCTAGGATTTGATACCATCTGTCACGACCCAACCTACCAGGCCATGCGGGCGCCTACTTTTTGCACCTAGATAGACGAACCCTTACCACCCGTCCAATAGGAAACCCCAAAAAACTCATGTGTAACCATAAACCATCATTTAATACATGAAAAACTTACAATTTTTTATTCAGGAATAACTCCTTATTGACGAAAGCAATGAAAATGTTTTACAACTTTAAAACACCCTCCCTAGGACCTAGTCTAAATAGGTACAAGAGCTACTATAGGATTTATATAGAGAAATGTAAATGAGACACAACTTTCATCATGGAATCGAAGGACAGAAGTTGTTGCAGATCACCATCATCATGTACCTATGAAACATCACCAACCCTGCAACCAGACTATATCCAAAAGGGTATAGCAAGAGTAGAGTCAGTACAATCACCCGTACTGGTAGGCATCATCGGTCGACCCGAATCCACACATACCATCATATAGGAAAATAGTGAAAACATGAAAGTAAACAATATAGCTCCCTTCTTCACCTTTTACCCTTACCAAACCCGATCTCGACCGATCGTCTACTTACACCCCTTACCTCAACCCCTTCCATTCCTTCCGCTGCCAACTCCCTCCCTCTCAAGTCTTCTGGGTCACGCTAACCTTAGACTTCCCAAGTTACACTAACCTTAGACTTCCCAAGTCACACTCACCTTAGACTTTCCAAGTCACACTAACCTTAGACTTCCCAAGTCACACTCACCTTAGCCCAACCGCTAAATCTAACCCTGACTGCCTCATCATTACCCTAGTCAACCCCCATGACTATGAGTTCAGAAATGATCCAGTCCCTGTCATTCCAGACCCACTACACCCAGGGCACTATCCACAAGTACCTGGATCCCTAGACAATTCTTCCTAGGATATCACCCGCTAGTCACACAATGTCAGACTCTCACTCATTCCCCTAGTTTATCAACCACATGTAAACCACTTCACAACCATAATCAACAATCCACAATAAGAAACTATTATACCTCATTACATATCCCGGACCCACCCTGGATCGCCTCTAGACAACACCTAAGTGTCAGACAAATAACCCGGTCTACATCGAGACCAAACTCATAAAGCAATGTAACAACCCGGCCTCTCAAGGACCAAAATACACAACCACAATTCATAAACACAACCCGGTCCACTCAGGGGACCATTAATAAAGATGCAACAATACAATAAAGTAAACCCGTACCAGGCGTGGTACCCGAGCCAACCGTTAGTGTTATCCCGTACTAGGCGTGGTACCCGAGCGAACCATTAGTATATCCTGTACCAAGCGTGGTACCCGAGCTAACTGAATGTCACATAAATCCACAGTCACAAATAATGAACAATCAACACTTGTAAACCAACAAGCAATAACACTTAGTTCATTTCACAAGACTGAAAAACAGGACTTTTGTACATTCCTAAATCATTCCCTAAGCAATGCGAACCATACAATTACTTAGATATGATTACACAAACATACACTGCATATAGAAATCAATAACCATCACCTACCCTTATTCCCGGGTACATAACTCAATTCCTAACCCATCCGAAGACTAAATCCCATTTTCCCTTTTAAATACACATCTTAATAACCACATTGATTCCGAACCTTTTTGAGTTGGTTACAACACGAAAAGATCACCCACCTTAGTGATTTCTCCACTCATTCTTATTCTATTCATAGCCCAAAATCTCATCTAGGAATTTCTCCAATTTTATTACCCATTTAGTTACCCCAAGCATTTTTTGGTTCCCCAAACCTTCCCGACATCCCAATCCCTGAAATCCTAACATTTTCCCATATCAAACAACATGTACAGCCAACAATTTCACACTAGCAACTCACAATTTCAACCAACCCATTTCCTAGTTCACACATAACCAATACCAAATCTGCCAGACTCCGTGCCCGGAGGCCTAATCGTGGATTATCTTTTGCAACTATACAATAGTACGAATGTAAACAGGTCTATCTATTCAAGTGAAAACCTAGACTACCTGGACGCCAAGCAGCTGCAAGGATGCATTTATGGCTCCGTGAAGGCGTTCCCGGCTGAACGATGATCCTGGAATCCACTTTTCCGCGTCCCTTCAGCCATAGTCTTTCCTCCCCATGGTTCCTAAGTCCTGGAGCAGCATAGGAAGGGTTTTGGAGAAACCCTCGTATGTTTCTCAACTGGGGAGGGGAAATCTTTTAATAAAACTCGTTCTAAGGCTATTGCCTCCCGTCATTCCGCTACGGATGGCCTTCCACCATAGCGGTTCCACTATAGCAGATAAAATACCACTATAGCAGAGTAACGTCAGCCTGGATGATTTCTAAAAATCTGAAATTTTTCGTCACGTCGTCCCACTTAATACCAAAAATATTTTAATTCATTTTTGAAATTTCATGACGTCGTGGATACTGAAATAATGACGGATCCAGTCGTTACATTACCCTTGCTTGCTTACCAAACACACAATGCTCACAAAAATTCAAAGCTTGATTTTTGTACCCATCCAACAAATTTTGCTTGCTCAACAAAGACAATCCCTTGTCACTCGTATGACCAAGCCATAAGTGCCATAACTGAGACTGATTTGAATCACTCCTTCCAGAAGCTACAATTGCTTTCCCTTCAACTACACTGGCTTGAAGATAATATAGTCTAGAATGCATCTTACCCTTCATGAGTACCATGGAGCCTTTACACACTTTAAGTATTCCGTTCTTTGAGTGAAACTTATATCCTTGATCATCCAAAGTCAAAAGAGAAATCAAATTCTTTTTCATTCGAGGAACATGCCAATACTCAATATTTCTGATAATGCCATCAAACATTCTCAATTTGATGCTACCAATCTCCTCTACCTCTAATAGATTATCATCACCTAGGTAGACAGTCTCACTCGTTTGCTTGTAAGTTGCAAACCAGTTCTTGTGTGGACACATGTAGAAAGTTGCACCAGAATCAAGAATCCAAGAATTATGCCTATGATCAGAACTCGCGGCATAAACTTCCCCTACATAGTCATTATCATCAGAATTGTTGCTAGTGTCTACAATATTTGTTGAGTAATCAACTTTCTGCTTTCCTCTTTTCTCCTTTATCTGAGGACAATCTCTTTTGTAGTGACCTTGCTCCCCGGACTCATAGCAGTTCTGCTTTCTTGCTCTAGACTTTGATCTGCCATTGAACTTTTTCCTATTAAAGTTCTTTTGTTGTGTTCTTCCCCTACTCACAAGATCTTCGCCCTCAGTTATGCTATCTGGAAAGCTCTTCTTCAACTCTTTAGATTTTAGTGCATTACTAACATCATCCAGTGAAATACTGTCTTTTCCATATAGCAACGTATCAGCAAAAGTATCATACGACAGTGGTAAAGAACATAACACGATCAAGGCCTGATTTTCACTCTCAATTTTAATATCTACGTTCTTCAAGTCCATTATAATTGAATTAAACTCATCAAGATGAGTTTTAACCAGTGTACCTTCAAGCATCCGAAGATTGTACAACCTCTTTTTCAAGTAGAGGCATTTTGTCAGTGATTTCTTAGAATACAGATCTTTCAGCTTCTTCCATGCCATTGCTGCAGATTTCTCTTCAGCAATTTCCCGAAGAACGCTATCTGTAACGCTCATGAAAATCGCACTCAAAGCCCTCTCCTTCAGGTCTGCCTTTTCTGACTTTTTCATCACTTCTGAAAAAGTCTCCTCGATTGCCTTACATAACCCTTGTAACACCAGGGACAATCTCATTCTAATCTTCCATAGACTGAAACTAGATTCCCCATCGAATTTCTCTACTTCATACTTTGTTGAAGATGATGGCGATATCTCAACCCTTGACTATGTGTAGAAACCCTAACCTTGCTCTGATATCAATTGTTGCGAAAATATCATGGATTAACTAGTACACAATCACACACAAAGAAAATAGGGAAGAAAAATAACACAAGAATTTAACGAGGTTCGGCTAGACCTAGTTCTCCAAGCAAAAACAGAGAGAGTTTTTCACTATGAAAGAAGAGAAGTTTACAATACCATTAGAATCCTCAATTACAATCCTATATGTAGATCCCAAGTAGTCTCAAACCTATAAGGAAAAAAAGTTCCCAATCTTACAAGGACTAGACTTTTCTTTCCCAAATCCATTAGGACAAAGGATTTCCTAAACCAATAATGATTATTAGTTTCCTAAAATATATAAGAAAAAAATTCAAGACATAATTAACATATATGTATTTTGTAGAAGTCAATAAACTCTTCTAATATAAGTTAGGAGCAGGAAAAATAAAGAATAATTTACTAGTAAAAAACCCAATTGATTAGAATGGAATTTGTGTATATATAGTTAAGATATTTTACCTTCCATTTGTAAAAGAGGTTGTTTTCACACCTCAACCTCGTGACCTCCTGGTCACATCACAACAACTTTACCAGTTACGCCAAAGTTCCTTTACAAACTTGTTAAAGACCAATTTCTTATAAAGTGAAAACGAATGTTTTTCCTAATCTACGAAGGACACTTCCTTTTAATACCTTAATTTTTCTAATAATAAGCACAACAGAATCTTGAAGGAATCTACCAAGAACAGCTCACCTAACCTGCAAGATTCTTCAAGATCCCAACTTTCTGCTTTCTTGGCGGCTGACTATTTAAATTCAAGTTGAACTTAGCATTTGCAATTTCCTTTCTTTATTTTGAGTAATTGATTACACTTTTTTTTTATTATATGAGATATATTTTTTTAAGAAAGGTGGAAAAGTAGATGGAATGTTGGCTATTATTTTTTACCAGCGCTTTCACTACTATGATGTTTTGTTTGTTAGCTTAGTTGGCATGAAGTACTAATTCTAATAAATCCTGTATATAGGTATGTCTCTATGTATATAAATGCACATAAATACAAAGCCAAGTATAAACAAAACTAGATACAAAATCCCGTGCTATGCACGGACTCAATATTAATACTCGAAAATTGTAAGATATGACTAATTTAGATATGCATATATTATTATTTTATTTATATCAATTAATTTTTTAGATATGCACACATTATTTTATTTAGATCAATGAAATTCATATAAGAATATACACAAAATCTCGTGTCAGCACGACCCCAATATATATTACATAGATAGAATTTTTAAATTCACTAAATTTATATTACATTTTTTTTAGTTGTTGTGATTTATAATACTTTTTATGTCATTTTTATTCCTTTATGTGGCACTAATACAATTTCGAGAGTCAACAAAAAATTTATATTGTGATTTATAATATCTTTTACGTAATTATCAATAAATAACAGAATATTTTGATCAAATATATAACATATTAAAATGAAAAGTAAGACAAATAAGTTAAAATAAAGAAAATATTAGTTTTTTTAAAGTGAAACCCTTCAAGCAAGCTGCCTGCTTACCATTGAGGTGCCAACCTCTTATTTAGTACTAATAATCATTGTAAAAGTTTCAATATAAACACTACATTTTTTTATTTTGTTTTGCCTTTTTATACATGAATTTATATATTATTCTATGTATGATATAATATGAAATAACAATTATTGCAAATCATCAGGAGCTGGGGGGTTCAATGTAGGAGTTAATTTTTCGTATGATCAAATCAACTAATAGTAATTATTTTATAAAAATCATATTTCTTCTTGATTTTGAATTTTTTTATTAAAAAAAGTGACTTTCTTAGATAGTGTCTATTTGTTAAGTAATCATCTGAAAAAGCAATTCATAAAGGAAAACTTACATATATATGTTATATTTTAAGAAAATATTTATCATTTATAGAAATTTCTTTTTTTTTACTGGACACTTATAATATATTTATAATACAGTTTTAATACATATTACAGAGAACAATCTATAAAACACATATAATACAAATTTTATTCATGGATAATACATTTATCACACACTTTAATACACTTGTAATACATTGTGCCAATTTCTTACCAAACAAGCATAATACATTTTAAGACACTTATAATACATTTATATTGCATGCATAATTCACTTTTAATACATAGTGCAAATTTATCATAGTATTATTGTGTGTTTCTATAAATGGTAATAAATAAAAAATATCACTAAAAATAATTATTATTTATTAAAAAGTACTCACCCTTGTAATTTTTTCATTCATGAAAATATAAATATATCAAAATTAGCCCATAAAAATATGACCTGTCCAAATTTGAACTAATCATTAACCTGTCCATTTATTAGTTTAGCCCATTTTAGTCTATAAAAAATTAGATTGATATGTAGTCCAAATTGATCATGAGAAATCTGGTATATTTTTTAAAAAATATTTTTAATTAATATGTTATATATATAGTTATAAGAAAAAATAATAATTAGGTACTTAAAAATTATAAAAGAATGACAAGAAAGGGTTGCTCAAGAGGTAAGCATTCTCCACTCCAACCTTAAGGTTGTTGGTTTGAGTTATCAAGGGAGCTCCTACGGAGAGGTAAATTTTTTTTTTTTATAAAAGAGCAAACAAAGAAATTAAAATTTAGTATAGGTTCAGTTATGACTTGTTTTTTTAGCCAATTTTTGTACAACCTGTTTCAGCCCAAGTAACTTTTGAATAAATTATTGACACATTCATTTATTAACTCAATTACTTTTAAGGGGCTTTTTACATAACTGTACATGTGACAAAAAATACTTTCAACAAAAATGACCGCATGTATATGTAATGTATCGATATTGTATAAATAATTATGTAATGTATATATAATATATCGATATTGTATAAATGGTGTATAAATGTGTATATGATATATAAATATGTATTAGAAATGTACTTTAAAAAATAATCATATCTATATGTATAATGTATCAATTGTATATAAATTATATATGTGTTTTGTGTGTGTGTGTGTGTGTTTGAAAAAAACCCCTCTTCTGTGGATCAATAACCACACTAATGTTATAAGAGAGATAAAATTGAAGGTCAAAGGTCTCCCTTGCCTATCTCTTCTCGACCCTTCTGCATTTGAAATAGTTGATACAAATGCATCAAACATTGATTATGTTGGCATTTCGAAACAAAAGAAAAATGATAAAGAGCACATTATTGCATTTGCATCAAAACATTGGAATAAGGCTCAACAAAATTATCCAACCATCAAAAAAAAAATTTAGCAATTCTCTTATGCATTTCTAAATTTCAAGCTGATTTATTGAATAATTTTTCTTTATTAAGTATTGATTGCAAAGCTGCGAAATTCATTTTATAAAAAGATGTACAGAATCTTGCCTCTAAACACATATTTGCTAGATGGCAAGTTATTTTATTTATCTTTGATTTTGATATTGAATATATCAAAGGGAGCTTCAACTCATATATATATATATATATATATATATATATATATTGTCTGACACCCTTAGCATGTTTAATCCATCTTTAGGATTTACATATTTTGTTCTTTTTTTATTTGATTGATTAAACTATTGAGAATGTCAAGTAACTCGACAGACTGAATTGTAATATACTTGATTTGGAATAAGGGTGCTAAAATTAGTACATAGAAATATGAGTCGATTAATTTATCCAAGATGACCTCCTCAGTTATTTACTTAGGCTATTTGATCCGTTCAATTCATCTTGTTCAAAGTTAAGTTGAAATATAGTCAATATCGATCCGTGAAAAAAGTTTATTAAAATAATTGTAAGTTTTTCTTCGTTTAATGTTACATAAATCCATAATAAAGGAAAAGAATTATCAGGTCACTACAAAAATTGAACTTAGTTATGAATTGTGTCGCTAATTGTCCATCAATAAATTGCTCGTACCTAACATAATTTTATAATAATCCGTTGCTAAAATGAATTACCTACAATCTTTATTGTTTCGATGAGTTTTGTTTTTAGCTACCGAATTGATTTGTCGCTAATTTCTGTTTTTTAAGTAGTGAGTACTTAAACAAATGGTAAGAAAACAAAGAAAGTAATTAAACATATATAGTAAGAGATGAGCGGATTGAGTTATGACTCATTTTTTAGTCATTTTTCACTCAAATTATTTCAATTACAGATTAATAACTTATTCATTTATTAACTCAATAATTTTAGTTTGTCCGAATTCAGTCCAATTCACCCATTTGACACCCCTTATAATTTTGAGTAAAGAGAGTAAACTAAATTATGGAATAAAGAGCGGATGTGGAATAATTGGATTTCAATTATGGTCATTGTTATTCAAGGATATCGTATCTGAAAAGTTCTTTGGCATTTTAATATCGTAGATCATACGGTATATATAAAAATCAATTAGGGAGTCATAGTTGATGGCTAGGATATGCCTTTACGTTATTTAATCTGCGTAACAGAATTGAATAAGTGCATTATTAGCTCTTTTTATGTGCAAAATTTGCCTCTTTTCTTCCTTTGGTCGTTGGCTAGCTATTAGCACTTTTAATCAAAGGCTATCATGGTACTTTGCCCCATTTGGAAACTTAATTGGTAAGCTGTCACTGTCATCTCCACTCTTTTGGTGGGTTCAAATAGAATAGAATATTCAGTAATTTACCCCAAAATTGATAAGTGCTACTCCCTCCTTAAATTTTATTTTAAAAAATTGGAGAATCTACACCTGAATTTATAGTCAAACTTAAGAGTTTTGACCCACGTACTCCAAACACCTCGACATGACTGAGGGAATACTACTTTTGGTATTCTGGGAATGTGATAGTTGCTTTGATGTTAAAAGAACTCTCAAGATTGGGGTGAAGGGAAATTATGCATGTGTAACGAGTTTAAGTCATGTATATGCATCGTCACCATAAAGAAAGTTACACTAGGGTTGGGGATTTAATTGTTATTTTAGCTGTCATCTAATGTAATGAAGAATTAAGTTTTTCGATCACCTAATGCGGAACATAAATTAACACAAGAAATTTTATTGTGAAAAACTTCTTGCTTAAGGAATTAAAAATCACAACTTACCTTCTTAGGAATTGCCTCAAATTTCCACTAAAAACTCAAGCAATATTAGGTTACAACTCAATAACCAAAGGGACTACAACTTGGTACCTCTGCCCTACAATTCTCCTAATTGTAGATATCCCTTTCAAGACCTTTCTCTAATCTAGAAAGCTTTAAACAGCTCCATCAACGAACACCTATTACAAAACATCTAGTAAAGTAAATAAGTTAGAACTCACAAACAAAAGAACCAATCTAGCTAACAACTTGAGAACTAAAGCGACAACTTCCTTAGGAACATGCTCTCCTCATTGGCAATTTGACTCTCACAAAGCTCTCCTCACAATGATTGTTGTTTGTCAAGAATATATCTCAATATGTGCAAATATCATAAGAGACAATAGCATCAATATGGTGCTTTATATAGGAGAGGTGATGAAATTCTCGTCTTCTTGCTCCAAAATCCATCGGAACTTGGTCAAGGAATCTAATCGTATTTGGAATTGATTTTCTTTTTTGTTTTGATCTCCATACGTTTTCTCTTATTTCTAAAGCTCTTTTCATATATGCAAGGGTGTAGTAATATTATCATGTTTTCCTTGATCCACGTGTTTATCCCAAAACCCTAATTCCTCAAGGAATCATTCTTCAACTTGGAATCTTCTTCATGTATAACTACTGATCAACAGTTGCCTCCCGTTGTTTGCTAAGGACCAAGTTCTTTCAGAGTCAACGTAATATTTCTGAAACATTGTCGACAGTATAACCAATTCCTCAAAGAAAAAAACATGCCAAGAACCTGATTCTTGCCTAATATTTGTAATCATCAAAACTCGAATTCAGTGCAGCTCAACATGATATATTGTTTTTTTCGATTATGAAGTATTACATAAAGGAGCAGAACAAATTTATTGAAGTAAAGTATAGAGCCTTTGGGAAACAGTAAGAAATTATCATCATGTGAACAGGATATTACAGTTTCAAACGGTTAAAACAGTTTCTTGCAGAGTTATAATTAAGATGCATATATAATTATAACTCAAAGTTAAGTTGTTTAGCACTTAACGAACCGCGTGAGCATAGCAAAAGTTTAGTGCACAAGGTGACCCTTTACTGAAGTATCTCTTGATTAAAGAAACAAAAAGTGAAATTGATTCTCACTACGGGGTTGTATTCAAGGGTGGATCGAAGGTATCAGTATTGGGTTCATCTAAACCCAATATTTTTTACGCGGAGTATAAATTTATGTGTAAAAATTCACGAAATTAAATTGCAAAATATTAGATATGAATTCATAAAATTTAAAAATATAATTGATTCATTATTAAAAATCTTAAAAATTAAACCCATAAAAATTAAAATCCTACATCCGCCTCTGACACTTGTATTATGTTGCAAGTTTTTCTCTTCAAAGTGTATACATGGATATCTAAAGTGCCTGTTTTTGGCTCTTTTTAAACAGTTATTTGCATGAGAAATTTGTCTCAATATGCAGAGAACACGTTTATGGATTTTCAAATATTGTCATCACAATAAGTTTATTTCAGAATTCAGATACCTAACCAATAAAAACCAAATGAAATGTAGTTTTTGGATTTACATAATTCATGTACAATCTTCCTACTGCAAATACACTTCAAATCTGTAACCAACCCTTTGATTTACAAGAGAGACCACTAACTGCATAAAAAAAACTAATTAATGTTATGTACCTATCAACACAGGAGACTTAAACTTTACACTATTATCATTATTTAACATGTCTTGTTACATGTAACAGGTTGCCTGCCTTGTTTTCTAGGTAACTAGTTCTACTTATTACAAACAGTTACCTATTCTGAAATGACCTGAGAGAGTATGTAAAAATTCTTTTACACTTTCAGCGTACATTTGTACCGATGTTATCCTTCCGAAAAGAATGACCAATACCAGGGCTGTGATCTTTGAGATCATCTAAGCTTCCTTCAACAGGGTTATGAGTAGTACTCACTGTGGAAAATTCTCTAACTTCTTGTGGTTGATTATTTACTTTAGGCTCTGAAGCAGGGGAATTTTCTCTTTTTCTTGTGGATTGAAAGTGATTTGTTTTATCTTCATAGGTTTGCTTTGAGTTAATAATAACTTGATGACTTGCATGATTTTCTTTTTCTCTTAGGATTTGAGTGGAATCAAACTTGTCTTTCTTCAATGCTTTTAGTTGTCTTCCCTCAGTAAATAGAACTTGATGGCAAGCAATAACTGCAAGAAGGAAAGTAAATACATACATATGACGGATATTACATGCCATAACTAGTTAGGGATAAAGAAATATGTGCACTAAAAAATTGTTAAGATGAAATGGCTGTTTATTTTTGCTTGTGAAAGAACAGAGAAACTCTGAAGAAAGAAAAGTGAGTGAAGAATGTTTGTCCATTTTATGTTTCACCATATACATATATAGACATGGGAACCCAAAATGTGATATATTATATTGTATCATTGTCATTTGTTAATTCAAAATTGTCTAATGGTAGCATCAATTTGGGTGATTCACGTTCCTTCAAGATCTTTGGAAAAGTCAAAATCATCTATAATACAAATAAAGGAATTTTAAGAAAACCACTAGATGCATACGAGAGATCCAAACTAGCAGCCCTCTTTATTTTATGTAGCTTATTTGCACAACATTCTACAAAAAGAAATTGGGAAAAAGCGTAAGTACCCCCTTGAACTATAATCGAAATCTCAGGGACACACTCTATTTTTACGGAGGTTCTATTACCCCCTGAACTATTTTAAAGTGTAATAAATACACCCTTAGGTGCTGATGTGGCACATAGAATGTGCTCATTCTCTTGCAAGCAAGTGAGAGGTGAACTATATGACAAAAAGCTGACCAATATTGACACTTGCCTTTTTTTAATTGGACATTTTATAATTCATTAATACACATAATTATTAACATTAAAACTTATATATTTTTAATTATTTTTCCTTCTTTTTTTGTGAAATATTTATGTTCCTCCTCACTATTAACTTTATTATTTTCTGTTTTTCTCTTTCATTAATTTCTTATTTTTTCACTTTAAATTAATTTGAAAAAGTTATGTGTATTTTTTTTAAAGAATAAATAAAGTAAAGTGTCCTATACTTCTAACGTTTTAACTTTTTTAATTTGATTTCCTTCATTTTTTGGTATTCATTCAAAATTAACTTGTTTTAAATACAAGACATTGTAATTAAATTTGAAATCAAATCCAATAATAAGGCAAAGAAAATAACAAGAATAAATAAAAGCAATAGAAAAAAATAAAAAACATTGAAAGCAGGTTTAAAAAATAAGAAAAGAAAAAATAAAAAAATAAAAAATATTTGTGTTTTTGAGAAAATTTTAAATACAAGACAAAGAAAATAAAAAAATATGTTTATTAACTTATTTTAAATACAAGGCAAAGAAAATAAGAAGAAAAAACTAAAAAAATAAAAAAAATATTTATACACGTGGCGGTGCGTGTATATTACCACATCTAATAGAATTGAGTTGTGGCTCCACGTCAGCACATAAGGTGCAAAGAAATACAGAAAAAAAAGTTTAAGGGGGTAATAAGATTCCGTAAAGATAGAGTGTGTTGCTAGGATTTCGGTCATAGTTCAAGGGGGTACTTATGCCTTTTCTCAAAAAAAAATTGTTTTTTATGTTATTTGCCCAATATAATTTTGAACGATAATCTTATACTTTTCGTCTGAAAATTTATTTCCTTAACTGATTTTGAAATTCCCACGTATAAATTCAAATAAGAGCTTTCACACAAAAATGTTAATTATTATAGAAATGATTTTATTCCAGATAAATTGAGTTCAAACTTAAATGTTGTTTGATTTTTTATCAATTCTCAATCAGCTTTGAGAATAAATGACTTACAACGGAAAATCTAGTTGAACCCTCTTTATTAAATGTAGCTCAACGCATCCACCCTTGTTTTTTGGGCCAAACGCCTTCTTAAGGATCACGAACAATCACTCATAATTGAGAAGATTAAAATGGGCATAAGATTTAACAAAATTCGACGATGATGTCTGCCATCCGGGCAAAACAAGTACTAGAATTTTTACTATGATGGCAGTTTTACTTAGGAGGTAATTTGGTTTAGAGACTGTTTGGTTTAGAGACGAGTTATGCAAAGATAACAATAATAACATACTTTAGTGTGATCTCACGGGTTTAATTTGAGGAGGGTAGAGTGTACACAAATTTATAAGATTTAGTAAAAATTAGTAATATAAGATTTAATTATGGATATTATATTGCAAGTATTAATAACATCTTCGTTTTCGCCCACAAATATTTGGTCAATTAAGAAACCATTGAGTCACTTCAACAACTATAGTTGTTTTGGAAACCATCTCTTTCAAAGATCTTAAGCCATGGTACTATTGCGATTCTTCAAACTCTTTTCTTTTCTAGTTGATATTTCTTTAGTGCTCCTTTGTTTTCTGATATTCTACACGACCTGATATTTTAGTGAATTTTACTTACGAGTTACCTATGAGTGAAACGGGTTGCCTGACGTGTTCCAACAGAAGCAGTAAAGACAGTAAGTAATGAACATGATAGTTTTACGTGGAAAACACCCGGCTCACAAAAGGTGTAAAAAACCACGACTTATACCTCTACAGGATTTAACCCTAACTTTACTAAACACAATGAGCCTCTCAACAAAAGATTACAAACTCTGTAACCTAAGGAATTATAAACTCTAATTCCTATTTTTCAACTATCTCCCAGACTGTTGAATCCCACTTCAAGTTCTCCGACTTGAAAATCAGATTACAAAACTCTTGCAACCCTAGGAACTAAATCAGATTACAAAACTCTTGCAATCCTAGGAACTAACTCTAATTCCTAAAAACACACAAATCTTCCAAGACTTGTGTTCCCAAGTCTTCGAGTTATCCCAACTTGAAGACTAAACTCCTAAGCCAGTTTATAACACACTGGTACTAAGACAACATGAAGATTATAACTCAATACTCAAAACTAGACTCATTGTAAAACATAGTCCTGTGGAACAGGTTCTTCAATCTGGTTCTTCATACTGGCAGCACTTGAATAGGTAGGTAGAACTCTCTCAAATATTATTTTTGCTTATTTGCTCGTGTTCTAGCTTTTTCTCTCTTAGTATGAGTGCATAAATTTTGTTTTAGAAGTCCTTGAGTATTTATAACTATCATTGATCTTCACAATCAAGTAGACTTTTAACTCCACAAGGATTTTCATGCTTCTTAGACTTCCTTCTTGAGTATTGTAGTCAAACACTAACTCTCATTCATGCTTTGTGCAGACTTTGAGTTCTTACATAAGTAGACGTTCAATTTCACAAGAACTCTCTTCTTTCTTGGGCTCTTTTGATTCTTGGACTCTCTTCTTTCTTGGACTCTCTTGATTCTTGGACTCTCTTGGTCTACCCATGTCTATACTCCTTATCATATGTAGACTCTTATCTGATTCGTGCTTTGTGTAAGCTTTGAGATCTTTTCTACTTGAGACTCTTTCATTTCAAAGAATCTTAATGCAAGTCGGACTCTGCGTGATGAAATAGGTAATAGGAACATGTTAATGTATGTGTTCCACTGTGTTGTCAATCATCAAAACATACAAGAACCCAAAAAATTCTCCCTTTTTGATGATAACAAACTCACGTTCCTTGTGTACTGTGCTCAACTTATTTCAATCTATTTAGAGTCTAAACAAAGTATCAGAAGACACGCGTTAGATGAACCAAGTCAGAGTTATTTTTCACAGTATACACACTTCCCCCTTTTGACATCATAAAAAAGTTTCAACCATATGGATAAAAAAGCATTAGGAGAAACACGTTAGAAGAACCAGGTTAGAACACTGGGTTATAAACATTACATAGTATACTCACTTTCCCCTATTGGCATCATAAAACAGTGACACAAAGAGCATATTAAGATGAACAAGTTAAACACTCATGGCCATTGGGGATATCATCTATACAAACACTTAAAAGTCAAAAACTCAGTTAGATATAACAAGGTATTTGTAAAGACAAGGGAATAGCCAGAAGCAAGATACTAAAACTAAACATTTCCATTGATCATTCATAAGATGCACTACATATTTTTAACAAAATTAAAAATAATATTAAAGCATTTGTGATGAGACTAGGAAAGGTTTGGGAGAGTCTAAGGATAGGAGGTTCTTTTGGTGAAGATGGAACATGAGATGATGAAGAAAGATCTTTCTTGAGCAAGTCAAATTACAAGCCTTGAATGTTGGCAGAAAATATAGCCTTTCCCCTTTTTTTTTGGGTTCAGCTTGAAGATATGTATTTTCCTCTCTAAGAGCATCCTTCTTAATATTATACTGCACATGAAGCATATTTAAGACCTCAAGGTGAGAAGTAGGAAGTGCTGCAATCTTATCATCCTTAGCAGTTAAAGCAGCCTTTAGGTGTTGCAAATGAGCATTGGACCTTCTTGAAGAACCATGTGCATCAACCTGTTCCATAGGTGCAGATATTTCAGACGCAACCCTCAATTGTCCATCCTTGCTCACCAATCCTAAATTTCTTTCAACAGTGAGCTCAACAGGAGAAATAGGTTCTACTGAGGAGTCCCTAAACATTTTCGCCTAAATAGATGCATCAATAAAATGAGCCCATTAGATGAATTTGGTTCAACTATGGGGTCACCTAGATATTTCCCCTCACAAGATACATCCTCCTTAACTCCCTCAGCAACATTAATAGCCTCATAAACAGATTCCCCCTGATTCACACCCCCAGATGATTCTCTCTTACTTTTGAAAGAGTGATGGATACAGAGTTCTTTTAGGAGTTAATCTCTTTTATGCATTGTACAAGGAACGAGTACAAATGTTTTATAATTATTTTTATATTTTAACAAAATTGGTGCACATACCTCGATCAATATTTCAATGCTTGATCCTGTTTCTATTTTTCAAGGTATTTTCCTGTGATATAGTCAAATATAGTATTATATTGCATGAGTTACTTGAACTTGAAAATGGTATAGAGACATACGACTAAATGTACAATCCTAAGCATAAAATTAAACTTAATGTGCAATTTGTACAGTGTTGTTTAGCTAATCATTGAGGGATACTCATGTAATCTTAATCATCCCCAAATAGACTCCTGCAATGGACCAGGTTCATCCACATGTTTCATCCATAGTTCTCCCTATCACAAGGTTTTCATTTTTTCCAATGTCACTTATCCTTTCTTTTATACCATATTCGAAGCCTACATTTTCTCTTTTCATAGTTGCGAGTGAAAGAAATTTAATTTATCCCCATTTATATGCCTTGAGCAAGCGCTAATCATGTATCATGTCTGCTTGCTTACTTTCACTCGATCCTGTAAAATAATCAAAGGTTATTTTTAGGAACCTAGACTAGCTTGGGCCCTTTTTCTTTGAGTAAAAGGATGAATTAAGCTTCTTTTTACCCATGATGGCAACATGTTAGTGCACCTGCTCCTTTTATTAGTTTTGGAAATTCTCTTTTCAGCCATTTTTATGTTTTTGTTCCTAACTCCTGCTGCAACTAGACACTCAGTGGTAGGATGTCCAAGTTTTTCACAAATATAACATATATCTTCTGTGGATATTGTTTCTTTGTGAAAACCTATACCAACCCTTTCATTTTGATTCCTATTTCCTAGCTGATTTACAATTCTAGAAGAGTTAGTCCACCTATTTTCTCTTTTAAGATCCATTTTTAACCTAGACATCTCTAGATTCAGTTTTCTCACATTTTCTCTTTCACAAAGAAGACTCTCTTTGTGTTGCTCCAGTTCTGACTCAGTAGTCTTATGAATTTCGCTCATGGTTTCTTCAAATTTTTTTCATAAAGTGCCAATTTTAAGACTTTTAATTTTAGATCCAGGTTGGTTGAACCAAGTTGGCTGACCTGTTCCTTTAGGGTACAATTTTCTTTGTCAATTGCAATCTTACAAGTCTCCAGATCAATGTATTCAAATTTTAGACTTGCAAGAGCACTGAACAATTGATCCTTATCAGAGGTTTTTTCAGGAAAATTATCAATTAGAGCATTCATCAAAGAAATAAGTTTCTTTTTAGAGAAGAAATGCATGCAATTTGTCTTTTAGCTCAAGAATATTTACCTTAGAATTTGCCTCTTCTTCTTCTAAGTCTGAATCTCCAATTGCCATGAATGCAGTTTCTTCTTCAGAGTCTGAACCCCAAGCAGCTATCATTGCATAATCTTCCTTTTCTTTTTCTTAAAGTTAGCCTTCTCCTTCATTTTTTCCTCCTTTTCAGCCCTTTCCTTTTTCCACTCAATTTTCCATAATGGACACTCTTTGATCATGTGATCCATTTTTCCGCACTTGAAGTATCCAAGCGTAGATTACTCATTGGACCATATTTTGCTACCTGTTCCTTTCCTCTCGTAGCCATTTTCCTTTTTGAAAAACTTTTTAAAATTTTTGGTGATGAATGCAACCTGTTCTTCATCAAAATCAGAGTCCTCATCATCAGAAGTCTTAAAGGCCAGTGATTTTTATCCACTTTCAACCTTTTTAAAGTTGTCCATGTTCATCTTATAAGTCTTCAGATTTACCACTAGTTCATCAAGAGTCATCGTGGTAATGTCCTTTGCTTCTCTTATAGCAGTTACTTTTACATCCCAGTTTTCTTTTGGTAAGATCCTTAAGACCTTATCAACTTGTTATTCAGTTGTTAGCACCTTTCCTAGTGATGATAGTTCATTTATCAAGGTAGTCAGTCGAGTAATCATTTCCTACAATGTCTCATCATCCTCCATTTTGAAAGTCTCATATTCAGTGAATAGCATTGCAATCCTGAACTTTCTTACTTGACTTGTTCCTTCATGAGCATTCACTAGTGCATCCCAGATTTTCTTGGTAGTGATACAACTTGAGACTCTGTTGGATT
Source organism: Jaltomata sinuosa (assembly GCA_003996215.1). NCBI lineage: Eukaryota > Viridiplantae > Streptophyta > Magnoliopsida > Solanales > Solanaceae > Jaltomata > Jaltomata sinuosa. Next base: position 93,672 of record QJPP01005478.1, read on the forward strand.
CATCAGGACCTAGTCCACAAACAAGAATATTTTTGGCCTTTGCATTTTTCTTAAGGTAGATGAGATCCGCTAGAGTAAATTCACTTCTCATTTTCTTCACTTGCTCACCTTCAACTGTTTTCATAAGGTTTTTGGGACCCTCAATAATTCTATCTCATAGCTCATAGTCTTCATCTTGAATAAAGTCCTCCATATAAGCCTTCCACCAGATGAAGTGAGATCCATTGAAAAGAGGAGGCTTGGTGGTGGATTTTCTTTCACAATGTCCAATTGGTGGTGCAGAATTTATTTTTTGGATCTAATCTTAAGGTGTTAGACTTTAAACAAGATACCCGCTCTGATACCAATTGATATTCTACATGACCTGATATTTTAGTGAATTTTACTTACGAGTTACCTATGAGTGAAACAATTTGCCTGACGTGCTCCAACAAAAGCAGTAAAGACAGTAAGTAATGAATACAATAGTTTTACGTGGAAAATACCCAACTCACAAAAGGTGTAAAAAACCACAACATGTACCTCTACAGGATTTAACCCCAACTTCACTAAACACAATGAGCCTCTCAACAAAAGATTACAAACTCTATAACCTAAGAAATTATAAACTCTAATTCCTATTTTTCAACAATCTCCCAGACTGTTGAATCCCACTTCAAGTTCTCCGACTTGAAAATCAGATTACAAAACTTTTGCAACCCTAGGAACTAAATCAGATTATAGAACTCTTGCAATCATAGGAACTAACTCTAATTCCTAAAAATACACAAATCTCCCAAGACTTGTGTTCCTAAGTCTTCCAGATATCTCAACTTGAATACTAAACTCCTAATCTAGTTTATAACATACTGGTACTAAGACAACATGAAGAGTATAACTCAATACTCAAAACTAGACTCAAGAACTATAAAACATAGTCATGTGGAACAGGTTCTTCAATATGGTTCTTCGTACTGGCAACACTTGGATAGGTAGGTAGAACTCTCTCAAATATTGTTCTTGCTTATTTGCTCGTGTTTTAGCTTTTTTTTTTCTCAGTATGAGTGCATAAATTTTATTTTGGAAGTCCTTGAGTATTTATAATATCATTGATCTTCACAATCAAGTAAACTTTTAACTCCACAAGGATTCCCATGGCTTTTGGACTTCCTTCTTAAGTGTTGTAGTCAAACACTAACTCTCATTCATACTTTGTGCAGACTTTGAGTTCTTACGTAAGTAGACTTTTAATTCCATAAGAACTCTCTTCTTTCTTGGACTCTCTTGATTCTTGAACTCTCTTCTTTCTTGGACTCTATTGATTCTTGGACTCTCTTGTTTACCCATATATATATTCCTTATCATATGTAGACTCTTATCTGATTCGTTCTTTGTGTAAGCTTGATATCTTTTCTACTTGAGACTCCTTCATTTCAAAGAATCCTAATGCAAGTTAGACTCTGCATGATGGAACATGTAATAGGAACATGTTAATGTATGTGTTCCACTATGTTGTCAATCATCAAAACATACAAGAACCCAATATTTTCTTTCTCCTCACTCGTTGGAGCTACTGTTAAACATGTGAAATTAAAGATTAAATTGAGTTGACTATCATGTCAAGCAGCATTGACTGGATCCCACAATATAAAGTATTTATACTAGTTAATGCTAATATAGTCAGTGTATGGGATAGTATGTCATGGAGTCAAGATTTTTATTAAGTGGTTTAAAATATGAAGAAGCAAACACGCAAAAATTACAGGATGAAAAATGAAGCGAGGCGAGAAAGGAAAAGACTAACCTTAACCCACTAAATTTAACTTGACTTGTCGAGCCCTATTTAGCGTTTCTTTCTACTTTTACCTCGCACCATCAAGCCTTCTTAAAAAAAATTGTTCTTTTTTTTCTCTTTTATTTTGCAATATTCTACTTTATTTAAACTTTTAAATTCAAAACCAGTGTTTATTTTATCATATATTACTTTGAAAATCGCCAAAATTCTTTAAAAGGGTATAAGGATTGAGTTACTAGTATTATAATACATATTTAGAAGCAAAATAAATGGTACCACAGATTTTAGTTCAATTTACTGGGTCAGTCATTTGAAAAAGGAAAGGACAAATGATGAATAAATCAAATAATTTTAGTTTAATTTAGTTTCCATCTATTTAGAATAGAATTAAAAAAAATAAGAAAGAAATGCCATGAAATTAAATAAAAGAAATTCAATTAAATAGGTATTGTTGAAAGGATATTCATAACATTCTGCTAAGGGAGAACTATCATTCAGATATCTTGAAGTTTCTTTGAGCACTAAGAGACTATCTTTGCTGCAATGCAAGCCTCTCATTGACAAGATACTGGAGAGAATAAGCAGTTGGACAATCAGGTTTCTATCATGCTGGGAGGACTCAACTTATAAAGAGTGTGTTATTTGTCATACAAATATTTTGGTCTCAGATTTTCTGCCTGCCTAAGAAGATCACTCAGACTATTGAATTTATATACAGGAGGTTCATGTGGACAGGTAATGCTGATGCATCCAAGAAGTCCCTAATTGATTAAGAAAAATTATGTTGTCCAAAATTTAGTGGAGGATTGAACTTTTTTGATATTGGCATTTGAAACAAGGCAACTATAAGTAAATATTTATGGAATTTATATAAGAAAAAGGATAAACTCTGGGTGAAATGGATCCATATATATTATGACACTGAAGGGATATGAGGCACTTAAGACTAATTAGGCTTCTTGGATAGTGCAGAGGATACTGAAAGCACATAAACATCTAAAGGAGGCTAGGTATGATGAAGATGCAGTGATGGCTATGAATAACTATTCTATCAAAAGAATTCATTTGCAGATGAGAGGAGACATGACAAAGGTGGAATGGAAAAAACTAGTGTGGTCCAACTATGGTGCTCCAAAATGGTTGTTTATACTATACCTAGCAGTTAACTGAAGGTTAGCAACCAAGACCAGACTAGCAAAATGGGGTCTCATTGACAATGTCACATGTCCATTATGTCAGGAAAAGAAAGAAGACATAGACCATTTATTATTTGAATGTGCATATGCTACAAATATATGGGATCAGTTGTTGGCTTGGTAGGGTATTAGAAAAACTAGTTTGAAATGGCAAGATGAACTCTAGTGGACATTGCAGTACATGAATGGAAGTGGTAGTACAACACAAGTGTATAGAATGACTTTGGCTAGTGTTGTGTACTCAATATGGTTGAAACGTAATGCAAGGGTGTTTCAGTATAAGCAAAAATCTTACCAAGTCATTATCAGGCAGATTATAAATGATGTACATGATCGAGGGATACATCAGGCAGATTAGCTCATAGACTACATGATCTTAATGTGTGGCCTTAATCAGAGTAGTTAGATAGGAGATATTTGATTTCAGCAAGGCACGGGGCTATGTTTGTCCATGCCTGCTGATTTTTTTCTGCTTTATAAAGTTCACTTGGTAAATAAAATATTGCTTACAAAAAAAAAAGATATTCACGACTTTTAAATTTTCTTATTCGATTCAATTTAATTTATCTTATTTTTTATAATATATTTTCTAAATCAATTTCAAGTTTAATAACAATTTATCATTTCTAAAAGAAGTTCTTCAATTAGTACAGGGAAAGAGACTTAAATAGAAACAAAATGAGTAATTGAGATATGAAGAATAAAAGGCAAAATTGAAAAGAATGTACCTATTAAATTTGAACAATTACAAAAATTGAGAAAAAAATAGCATAGAAGGGAAAAATAACAAAAAAGAAGAAGAATAAAGTTTTTACATTGATCCCAAAAATAATGAGACTTTTTCATTGGGTTGAAATTCTAGCCCAAAATTGGAGTCTATATCAGCCCCTACTAAAGAAACAGTCAAAGCAAAAAACAGGGGGGAAAAGAATGCTGAAATGAGAATCAAACTGTCACGATCCGAGACTAGGCCCCGGACATGATGGGCCTAAGCTGGTGAAGGCCCGATAAGGCCCCTTAGCATTCATCATAAGCAAAATCAATTCATAAATATGCGGAAAATTAGACCCAATGAGCAAATACCAAATCATACTTTGAAATACGACAATGAAAACACTTGTCTAAACCAGTCTACGAAGCCTCTAACATCAATTGTTAACTTCTTAAGTCGGTACATGACCCCGACGATACCATAAAATAGAATGAACTAGTCCAACATCTAATGAGTAGATAATATGTGCCTTCCAAAAGTAAGGAGGGCTCACCACTTGCTAACTGATATCCTGAAAATCCTAGTACTGTACGAAACCACGGGGGAAAGCCTCTGTGCCTACATCATAAAAAGATGTAGCATCCAAGGATGGTCAGTATGATGAGTACTGGTATGCAACCCAGGAAAATGGACAACACAGTTTTATAAAACAGACCATAAAGGGAATAACGTAAATCATAGTGAGAAAATATTGAAAGATACCCAACAACATTAAAAGATCAATTATTTAAATAACTTTTGACTTAGATGGTTTAACCGACATCATCATACATAATACACCATGAGCTATGTGGGTCCGATCAACGCTCGACCAGCTGAGCTCCAATTAATGTTTGCCGCATGAATTGAGATCCTTCTGTATATAACAACATAAAAAGGCCTTCATAAGTCATCCTCGTAGAGGAGAAGCATAAAGTCATTCACTTAAGTAGCGAGTTATACCCTACGTCAATAAAACATAGGTTTCGAGTAGTGAATCTTTCAACATCACCCCTCCTCGGTTAACCATCTAATTCTCTTATGCCCCTCTTTTAGCTTTTCAAATATTTTAGCATATCATTTCATAAAGGACGTTAATCATTCATAAGACATCTATTTGTTTGGTATCTTCATACCAAGACTTGAAAGTCATACGTAACATATCATGCCATCATCATTCAAAAACTCATGCATCGTTCGTCCCCTCATTTTAAAGGATTTTCAAACTCATTTCATACGAGATCCCCTCAAATTTTAGCATCTCCTAAAATCAGTAATTAATTATTTCAAACCGAAGTATTTAAGAAGATCCTTTTCTTTTTGTGAAAAACCATTACTTGAATAGTAAATAAATTTTCAATAAAAGGTTACTTTGAAATCTCAAATCTGCCCGAACATCAATATCACATAGTTAAAGTTCACACTTCAAACAATAATTGAATAACGATTAGTTTCATAGAAAACATTTGGAAATATTCAAGTAATTTTTCCTTTTGAAATCCATTCAACCGTCCACATATAAACTAACATAGAATTCCATATTTAATGATAGAAACGTAATACTTACGAGATAGGTAGAAGGAGATTGTTCTCATACCTTTTGACAGACAAAAATGAAGAAAAACTTGAGTTTTGACTTTGAACTATGAACCCTAAGAGCTCTTGCTTCTAGGAACTTTGAGGAGAAAAGTAACGTGTTTTTGAGTCTGAAAGTCATTCCTTAGGAACTTAGGAATATTTAGAATATGTGGGAGATGGGTTTGGGTAAGGAAAGGACCAAAAATCACCTCTAAAACGTGTGAAACAAATCAAAAAGAAGGCCGCTAGGGCAGCCTCCGTGTCACGGAGCTTGTCGTGGAAACTAGCCTCTGTGACACAGCCCCATTATGGACCTTCACTAGTTTGGGCCACAACTCGAGTTTTTGTGGCCCCGTGCTCCGTGACACGGGGTTAACACGGTAGAACACTATCTTTGGGCCCCAAAATATATTTTTCTTATGTTCCATATTTCCAAAAATTCCCCAAATCAATCTAAAAATATTCCTAATGGTTCAAAACTCCAACAAATTCTTATTTTTCTTAGTTCAATAAGCACAATGAGGAACACTAAGATTTACGGGTCGTTACACAAACCTAGGTCCAATGACGAATTTTAATTCCCTTAGCCATTGATGTAAGCTTCACAATTGTGTCAAAGGGCACTTATAAAATTGGAATTTGGCTGTAACGACTGGGTCCGTCATTATAGGAAAACCATTCGTGCCTTAGAGTTAGAAAACTCCGGATTTAGGAGTTGAAATTTTGGGCTAGGCTAGTCTCGGTCAAATTTGCAGCGAGGTATGGTCTAGGGAAATTCGGGTAAGGATTGGGTTTGATGTCTTGATTCGAGCTAGTTTTCCTGGTAGCTAACACATAAAAGAGTCTAGGGGACTTTTTGGAATCAAATTCAGGTAAGTAGAACTCCTGGAATTGAAGTTGATGTGAAAGGGTTGTTCTGGGACGTCAAAAAAATAAGTGTGTTATAAAATGGACTAGTTTTGGAGATTTTATGACTTTCTGTCTCGTGTCAACTGCTACGGCGGCTTACACTCCACCATAGCAACCTCCACCATAGTGGAGAAATTACCAGTACAGCAGAAGTCACGTCGGTCAGCCTCCACCATAGTGGATGACTCCGCTACGGTGGTACCGCTATAGCGGAGCGGACCGCTATAGAGGATTATGATGGGATTTAATGCAGAAACTTCTCCAAAATAGTTTAGTTTTTCTGCACTCATTTTGGGAGAAGAAGGGGCAATTTCAACTAGTTTTCCACCATTTTTTGTCCTACAGGTAAGGATTCTACTCTCCAAACTCCGTGATATCTTTTCTATGCTATAGAATTGCTAGGGGTGGACTTGGAGAAAGGTTTGAGATGACATATGAATGGTAGAATCAGGGGGAAAAGGAGATTTTAGGGTTCTAGAGTTCTTGGGTCTTGATTCCTTATAATGGGTGATGATCATTTAGCCATAATTCTCTAGGGGAATCCATAAAAATGATAAATTTAGGGAATTAATAGTGGAAAAGCCCGGGAATGGGTGGAATAATCATTGTTGGCCTGGGGTTTGGGATTTTTCATAATCCGGCTAATTTGTAGGCCATGAGGATTGATTTTGGTTACTGTGTATTTGTTTCTAGATCAAGAACAAGCAAGGGATCCTGAAAGGGGAAAAGCTCCGGCACTGTAGAGTTTGCTTATTCGAGGTAGGTGATGGTTATTGATTCCTGTATGCATTATATGTTTGTGTACTTGGGTCTAAGTATTTGTATGGTTTGCATTGCTTAGAGAATGATTTAGGAATGTCCAAAAGTCATGTTTTTCAATCTTGTGAAATAAACTAAGTGTTATTGCTTGTTGGTTTACAAGTGTTGATTGTTCATTATTTGTAACTGTGGATTTATGTGACATTTGGTTGGCTCAAGTACCACGCCTGGTATGAGAAATGCTAACGGTTGGCTCGGGTACCACGCCTGGTACGAGATATACTAACGGTTGGCTCGGGTACCATACCTGGTACGGGATAACACTAATGGTTGGCTCGGGTATCACGCCTAGTATGAGTTTACTTTGTTGTATTGTTGCATCTTTATTAATTATTCTCTGAGTAGACCAGGTTGTGGTTATGAATTATGGTTGTGTATTTTTGGTCTTTGAGAGGTCGGGTTGTTACATTGCTTTATGAGTTTGGTCTTGGTGTAGACCGGGTTGTATGTATGACAGTTAGGTGTTGTCTAGAGGGGATCCAGGGTTAGTCCGGGATATGTAACGAGGTATAATTGTTATTGTTGTGGATTATTGGTCATAACTGTGAAGTGGTTTACATGTGGTAACAAGTTAGGTAAAGACTTGTAGTCTAGGAATAGTTGTTGACTTGCATATGTGTTTCTGTACTCTTACTTGATTGTTGTACTACTCATACACTGTTTATTTGGAACTGGCTGATGATCCTACTAGTACACGGTGGTGGTGTACTGATACTGCACTTGCTTGTCTTTTTGTGAGTACAGGAAATCTTCCGGCGGTTGACGCACGACCTCACTTGTTGGCCTGACACTTTGAGATATCAGGGGTGAGCTTTTCGACCAAGCTGCCTTGATTTCCATTTATTTGAGTTGAAGCCCTTTTGTTTCGGGCTTAGACTATTTCTATATTTGGGGTTGAATCCTCGTACTCTAGGGAGGGATTTCCGCATGTTATATTTATTTTATAGAGTTGATTTTAGTATGATTGATTGCTAGTTTACATTTCTGCACACTGGTTTTAAGCTGTTAGGCTATGCTAAGAGTTGGACTCTATTGGTCCACTCATCCTGGGGGTTGGGTGGGTGCCACTCACGGCGGTCTGGGTCGTGACATTGGCATTACATATACAATATATTTTTTTATCACGACCCAGACTGCCGTGAGTGGAACCCACCCAACCCCCAGGTGAGCGAACCATCAAAGACTATGAACTTAACCATTCTAATAGCTCAAAACCAGTGTCCAAAAAGTAAACTAGCAATAATCATCAGTAAATCAATTTCATAATACTACCCTGCGGAAAATCCCCCTCCCCCTAGAATCTGAAAGTCATCGTACCAAAACGCTATCAAAATCTAGAATGTGGGGATGCAAACCCAATATAAGAAATAGTCTAAGCCCGAAACAAATGGGCTACAATATAAATAGATAGAAATCAAGGAAGCTCGACCGAAGAAGCTCACCCTTGACGTCAAGAAACGCTGAGACTACAGGTGAGGTAGCGTGTCAGCCGCTGAAAGATTGCATGTACTCATAAAAAAATGCAAGTACAGAATCAGTACACAATCACTGTGTACTGGTAGGATCATCAGTCAGTTCTAAATAAACAACATATGAATAGTACAATAATCAAGTAAGAGTACAGGAAACATGTAACAAGCCAGCAGATATCCCTAGACTACAAGTCTCTTCCTAGCTTGTACCCACAAGTAATCCACATTTATATCCTTGATCAACAATCAATAAAAATCAACAATTATACCATTTCACATATCCCAGACCCACCCGGGGATCCCCCTAAACAACACCTAAGTGTTAAACATGCAACCCGGTCTACACCAAGACCAAACTCACAAATCAATAATAATAACACGGCCTTTCAAGGACCATAAGCAAATATCACAATTCAGCAACACAACCTGGTCCACTCATGGAACCAACATCAAAATGCAACAATGCAATAAAGTAAATCCGTATCAGGCGTGGTACCCGAGCCAGCCAGTTAGTATTTTCCGTACCAGGCGTGGTAACCGAGCTAACCATTAGTATATTTTGTACCAGGCGTGGTACCCGAGCCAACCGTTAGTATACCTATACCAGGCGTGGTACTCGAGCAAACTGAATGTCACATAAATCCACAGTCACAAACAATAAACAATCAACACTTGTAAACCAACAAGCAATAACACCTAGTTCATTTCACAAGACTGAAAACAGGACTTTTGGACATTCCTAAACTATTCCCTAAGCAATGCAACTCATACAATTACTTAGACAAAAGTACACAACATACAATACATTAAGGAAGCAATAACCATCACCTACCTCGAATTAGTCAAAAGCTCTACTCAGCTGGAGCTTTCCCTTTTTCCAAAGTTCTTACCAGTTCTTGGTCTTAAACAATACACAATAACCAAGAATCAATCTTTGTGTCCTACAATTTACCCGGATTATGCAAAATCCTAAACCCCAGGCCACCCATGATCATTCCACCTTTTTTCTCGGGTTTTTTCACCATTAATTCACCTAGTTCTATCATTTTTATGGATACATTTAGGGAATTAAAAATCACATGATCATAATATAGTAAATTTAACAACACCCAAGAACTTCTACCCTTAGAATTCGCCTTTTTTCCCCAGATTTCACCATTCCTAAATCAATCCAAACCTTTCTCCAAGCCCACCCCTAGCAATTATATGGCGTAGGAAAGATAGTATGGAGTTTGGAGAGTATAATCCTTACCTTTAGGATGAAATATGGTGAAAAACAAATGAAAATCGCTTAAAATTGCCTTCTTCTTCTCCTAAAACGTCTTGAAGAAAAACTGAACTGCTTTGGAAAAATTTCTGCATTAAATCCCATCGCGCTCCGCTATAGCGGTCTGCTCCACTATAGTAATACTACCATAGCGGAGTCGTCTGCTATGGCAGAGGCTGACCGATGTTGACTTCCGCTATAGCAGTATTTTCTCCACTACGGTGGAGGTTGCTATGACGGTGTGTCAAGCGGTTGACATGAGACATAAAGTCATAAAATTCCCAAAATTGGTCAATTTTATAACGCACTTATTTTCTCGATATCCCGGAATAACCTCTTCACGTCAACTTCAATTTCGGGAGTTCTACTTACCCGAATTCGATTCCAAAAAGTCCCCCGGACTCCTTTATGTCTTAGATAAATGGAAAACTATCTCAAATCAATACACTTAACCCAATCCTTACATGGATTGCTCTAGACCATACCTCGCTCCAAAACTGGCCGAGACTAGCCTAGCCCAGAATTTCAAACTCCCAATCTCAGAGTTTTCTAACTCTAAGAATTGACACGAATGATTCACCCATAACGATGAACCCAGTCGTTATAACAAATACCAATTTACCCATCGTTCATCCCCGAATAATCAAACCCGAAAATACATAAAGTAAAGAGCGAAAAGAGTAGTACATGTATCCTAAAATAAGTGAGGGTACTTGTCCCGCATGCCTTTCTTGGTTTTCTAAGTGGCTTCCTCAACTGGACGATGCTTCCATTAAACCTTTACCATACTGATCACCCTTTCCCTCAATTTTTAGACGACCCGATCAAGAATCAAAACTGGTTCCTCTTCATAGCGAAGATCCTTATCAAATAACACTTCATCCTACTTGATGATTTAGTCCTCATCCCCATGGTATCAATTTAGCATGGATACATAAAACACCAGATAGACACCCTGATAAACTGGGCGGCAGTGCTAACCAATAAGCCACTGGCTCTATAATCTCAAGAACCTCGAACGGACCGATGAACTGAGGGCTGAGCTTGCCCTTCTTACCGAAATGCATAACTCCCTTCATTGGTGACACTTTCAATAATACCTGCTCACCAATTTGAAAATCTATGTCCTTTACCTTACGATCCGCATATTTCTTCTGCCTACTTTGGGCAGCTAGCAACTTAGTCTAAATGCCTCTTACATTTTCTTGTGCTTCCCTTACCAAGTCTACACCCAAAGGCTTTACATCGCCTTCCTCAAACCACCCTCTAGGTGACCTACAACTCCTCCCATATAGTGCCTCAAATGGTGCCATGTCGATACTGGAGTGGTAGGTATTATTGTATGAGAACTCACACAACGGTAGAAACTAGTCCCAATTAACCCCGAAGTCAATCACACATGCTCTTAGCATGTCCTCCAATACCTGAATCGTCCTCTCTGACTGACCATCAGTCTAAGGATGGAAGGTTGTACTAAATGTGAGTTGTGTACCCAACTCTTCAAGTAACCTACCCCAAAACTTAGAGGTAAACTACGTACCCCTGTCTGAAATGATAGACAATGGTACCCCGTGCAATCTCATGATCTCCTTCACGTAGATCTTAGACAATTGCTGCAAATTAAAATCCACCCTGACCGGAATAAAATGAGCTGACTTGGTCAGCTTGTCAACAATAACCTAAATAGAGTCATACTTCCCCAAAGTCTTAGGAAGACCCACCACGAAATCCATGTTTATTCTCTCCCACTTCCACTCTGGAATGGGCATTCTCTGAAGTAGTCCTGTAGGTCTTTGGTGCTCATACTTTACTTGCTGGTAATTATGACACCTGGACACAAAATCGGCTATGTCCCTTTGCATTTCGAGCCACCAGTAAAGCTGTCTCAAATTCCTGTACATTTTGATTACGCCTGAATGAATTGAATACCGCAAACCATGAGCTTCTGCCAAGGTTTTTTAAAATATATCATCAACCCGAGGAACACAAGTCCTCCCCTTGAAGTTCATTACCCCTCCAGCATCCAACGTGGTATCCCTGGACTCTCTAGATATCGCCTTATTTAGAAGCTTATTAAGTTGCGGATCCTTAAACTGCTTGGCCTTTATCTCTTCTATAAAAGTTGCTTTGACCTCAACACTGGACAGTACCCCACCTTGTTCTGAAATACCCAAGTGCATGAACTTAGATCCGAATGCCTGAATCTCCTTTGCAAGGGGTCGTTTGGACACCCTCAAACAAGCCAAACTGTCCATGCTAACTATTTTTTGGCTTAATGCATCTTCCACCACATTAGCCTTACCCGGATGGTACTGAATGGTCACATCATAGTCCTTTAATAACTCCATCCACCTTCTCTGCCTCAGGTTCAAATCTTTCTAAGTGAAGACATGTTGCAACCTGTGATTGTCAGTAAACACCTCACACTTGACACCATAGAGATAATGTCTTTAAATCTTGAGTGCAAGAACCACCGCTGCCAACTCTAAGTAATGAGTCGGATATTTTCTCTCATGCACCTTTAACTGCCTAGAAGCATAGGCTATCACATTCCTATCCTGCATCAACACAGCACCCAAACCAGAATGTGAAGCATCACAATAAATAATAAAGTCCTTACCTTCAACCAGCAAAGATAAAATAAGAGCCGTGGTCAGAAGTGTCTTGAGCTTTTGGAAGCTCTCCTCGCACTTATCGGACCACTCAAACGGTACATCTTTCTGTGTCAGCCTTGTCAAGTGAGTAGCAATAGATGCAAAATCCTTGACAAACCTCTGGTAGTAACCTGCGAGTCCAACAAAACTCACCTTAGTTACAGAGCTAGGTCGGGCCTAACTCTTGACTGCCTCAATCTTCTAGGATCTACCATCACCCCCTTTTCCAACATTACATACCCCAAGAATGCGATTGAAGTCAACCAAAATTCACACTTGGAGAACTTCGCATAAAGCTTTTGGTGTCTCAAAATCTCTAACACAACCTGGAGATGTTCAACATGCTCCTCCCTACTCTTGGAGTAGATTAGAATATCGTCAATAACCACAATGAGTAATGAATCCAAGTAAGACTTAAAAACCCCATTCATCAAACTCATGAATGTTGCCGCCGCATTAGTCAACCCAAACGACATCACTAAAAACTCATAATGCCCATACCGAGTCTGAAAGGCAGTCTTAGGAATGTCCTCAGGCCTAATCTTTAACTGATCGTACTCTAACCTCAAGTCAATTTTTGAGAACACAGATGCATACTGTAACTGGTCAAATAGATCGTCAATATGGGGTAAAGGGTACTTATTCCGAATGGTAACCTTGTTTAACTGTCTGCAGTCTATGCACATCCGCATACTACCATCCTTCTTCTTCACAAACAATACCGGAGCACCCCAAGGTGAAGCACTGGGTTGGATGAATCCCTTGTCTAGGAGTTTCTATAGCTGAGTCTTAAGTTCCCTTAACTACGCCGGAGCCATACGATATAGAGGAATAGAAATTGGGCGAGTTTTCGGCTCCAAGTCGAACACCTCTCGAAACTCTAAAACTATTGGAACTGACTCAATATATGGGGACTCCACACTATCATCCCAGAGATGAGCCAAAGAGGTCAGACACCCTCTTTCCACTAGCTTCCTAGCCCAAACGGACGAGATAATTTTAACCGTCTTAGGACTGTACACACCTTTCCACTCTAGCCTATCCTTACCCAGAATCTCTAGAGCCACAGTCTTGGTCTTACAGTTCATCACAACATGATAAGGGGATAACCAAGTCATGCCCAAAATGACATCAAAGTCAATCATATTCAAAATTACCAAGTCTACCCAAGTGTGTGTAATGACCCTTCCGGTTATTTCCACGAATATGTTTTCCTTATGCCGTTAGAGCGTGTTTGTAGCGGCCCCAAGTCATTTAAGGCTTGTCGGGACCGGTATTTCGGCGCCAGGTCCATTTGTTTGATCGTAAGGTTCTTTGATAAATTTCCTGAACTTTGGGTAAAATGTCTCGGAGCTTTTCTCCCAATATATAAAGAGTTAGAAGTCCCACGAAATACCAAATCGAAGGTATATGAGTCTAGTTTCCAACGCACAAAACCTCACATCCAACTGATCTTGGAGTAAAAAGTTATGACTGTTTTACCGCGGACTGTCTGGCAGAAAATGGGTTGCGAATCGGGTCGCGAATCGGGTCGGGTTAAACGCGATTTAAGCCTCAACTTCATGTTTTAAAACGCCATTTCAGTTATAAAACAGTGATGAAACATAAGGGAGGATCCCGAGAGAATTCTTGAGTATCAAAATCGTGCGTTGGTGAATTACGAGCCTAAGCTTAAGAATTTTTTTAGCATCGTGCGTGTATTTGAAAATATTTTATTTAAAAGTTGAATTTGGTAAAAATTATATTATTATTGCCTTTTCAAAATATTTTAAAGGTTTATGAAAAATATTTTGTTACGATATAATTGTATATGTATTTATTTTATAAAGTTTTTATTCATTGTAATATTTTAACGGAGATAGTAAATTTAATTATGTTAAAAATTATTATTATAATATAGTAGGTTTTGTTTGAAATAATTTTCTATGAATTATGGTATATTTAAAATATTATATTTATTATACTACGAACTTATGCAATACCCGAATATATACGTATTGGGGAATGAATATCTTGGTGCCACCTCTACCTCCACGTGGAAGTGGAGGGAGTGGACACCATAGTCCATACGTGGTAGCCTGCCATGCCAAATGTCCCATTCACCTTAATTGACTTCAACAAACAAATGCTGCCTACTCACTTTAAGCATTGAACAATTACTTGCTAATTGCTGCCAACGTTGATAACACTTCTTTGAAATATAATTGTGGTGCAAAAATTACCACAGTACATCATTCACTTGTCACGTTAAAAGTTGATTCCAATAAGCAAGATCTTGATAATTTATTAGATCACCAAAAAGAAAATTGATTATCTACGTCAAATTATTCAAAAGCCCGAATTCGAGTTTAATTTTATTTTGGAGGTTCTCGGAGTGGTTCCGGCTCGGAAACCATCGTTCTAGTAGCTTGTCGTCGGACGACAGGTAGGTTATGGTTTATTTTCCCTAGACTCCGCATATATAGAATAAAATTGTATTAATGGGCATCCTTGGGTTGGTTTATTAGGTTGGTACCACAGACCTCGACCGCTTTATTAATGTCCGCCTACTTTTGTTCCTCCGTTGCTTGTAGTGTTTGCCGATATATTTTATTTACCCTTGCGGTCCTGTGAGGCCTTGTTGACTCTGGAACATAGAAGGTGGGATTTTGGGAATGTCCGCGAGTCCCGGGCATATAATTATCCTTCTAGGCTGGTTATGCTTGCTGAGTAGCTGTGGGCCTGTGCAGGGTCGATAGGTTGATTGTGAGCTGTGGGGCAGCTATTGTGTGTGATCATACCATTTCCATGCATATAAAGAGGTTTTATCCATGTTTTACTGTGGTTTTGGCTTTGGGCCTACCAGCACTGTTTTCTAAACCTTGCATGGCCCGGGAGGCCCGTTTTTGATGGAAATGATTTGGAAATGGTTGATTTCACTTGTGGAGATTTTTGGGCAAGAAAGTAAAATTATGTTTAAAATCATCAGTTTTATGATTATCGCTAGACTCGGCAGGGCCGGGGTGCTAGTTGAGTTTTCTTGTTACTTGAGATGTTTTTTAGCCTCGGTCGGACCGAGCACCTGAGATGACTTTTTACTGTTTAGACCACGGTTACGCC